>QDEB01082125.1:0-18591 GCA_004193795.1 Asbolus verrucosus
AAAACTTTTACCGCAAATAAATTTTTGAAAAGTAGAATAATAAAAATTTTTCCCATACGGTGCAGCTTTTTTGGCGGACACTGTATATTTTTCGAGAAAAAAAAAATAGTAATAGAAGCTTAAAGAGGCGATATATGAAAATAGATAAAATGTAGGTGGAACCAAAGTTCGGTTTTAAAAAAAAATTATATAGTTTAAACATGTAACAATCCAAAAGTTAGAAAATTACATGAAACATTTTGTCAATTGTCTAAATATTTCATCAGGCTATTTGTCATTATTTTTAGTGGATAATGTTCTTAATTTGTAGGCACGACTTATTCATTTCCTGTGCCTATTATTACACACTTTGAGAGGCATTGGCAAACCACTTTCAAAATATATTTTTGTTTCATTTATTAAATTTAGATTTTGTGCTACTTCGCTTTCGTCTCATATAAAGGTTTTTGCAGCAGCAATTTTTAATGGCGATCAGTGTATGAAAAATGTTGTAATTGTGGATGTTATTTTTAACTCGAATCCATTTGCGGAAACGAATGTGATGAGATTTTCAACGTGAAAGAGACGGAAGAATTTTATGCCATTCCAAATGTGGTTTTTGCGTGGCCCGAGTGCATCAATCGGTGTCTCCTTGAATTGATTTTTATTAGTGGAACAGTTTGAGGTTAATGAATAGGAAAACGTGCAGATTGTGGTGAAGTTTATGGCGTTAATTCTATAATGGAAAGTCTCTATCCTTTAATTTAAAAAAGTCCATTACAAATTAATGTTTTTAAACTCATTGCCAACAGTCAAGGTTTTATTAATGCATTACCGTGCCATTACTTTAAAGAGAGATAGAAACAAAAGCATGGATACACTAATGAAATGATGCACTCGCTTTAATTAAAAATTCATAAATTTTACATTAAAGTAGAGGAAATATCGAAACAGAATAATGAAAACCTATCAAATCGCACTGATTGCCTTATACATTTTCATGACGATCTTGTCCCGGGTCTTGAAAGTAAACTCTGGTAACTTGATTTTCAGAAGTTATACCTAACTTTTGGGGGGAGGGGGGGCTCTTTTTATAATCGTCGGATTAATTCATTTTAATTTCCTTGAGTGGACGAGTTGAAACTTTCCTTTTTCACACAAATTAACTTACGAGCAAGAGTCCGCAAGGGGAAATGTTCTTAAATACGTTAAAAATACGGGGTTAACCATGATAATTTCAGTCACAAGAGCTTGGTGGTGTTTCAGATTTCTCGTGTAAGTAGGTGAGCTAGTGGCACGTCCGTCATGTTCTAACAAGTGCGTTTTGAGTCTTTCATGACGGAGTGGAGATCAAATATTTATGTTGGCATTAAATTGGAAAATAATGGGCGAGGCGTGGTGGAACGAGCAAGAAAAGGAGATGGAAGAGAATGAGGAAAAAATCGTCATCAAATAATAAAAGGGCGATTTTTTGTTGGGTGCGATTACTGTAATGTGTAGAAGCCGTTCTGTTGCGTTCAATGGCAACAGCTATTAGACTCGTTATTGATTACAGATGTCAACTGGAATGATGGGTGTCGGATGGCCTTTAAAACCGTTCAACGTTAGGTCGATTTTCGTACGGTTTCTTTGTCCGGGATCTTATAATAGTTTCTGTCGGTACGCTTTTTGTTTGTCCTTTCAATACCGTCCATAACAGATTCGGATTTGAGTTATTATTACGATTCTTATTATTTCTTGTTCTGTTTCAGCGCTTTGACGGGACAGGAACCTTAATGGAAGGGACCGATCAAAAGAAATCGTTGTGTTCCTACATTACTCAACTGAAATTATTTCGATGTCACGCTGTTTTATTCATGCCGTGTTTTTCTTGGTATTCTTGTGCCTCCCGACAACGTCCGTGGCGATTTTTACTTGCATTATCACGCGACGGTCGTTAAAAGCGCATCAATAAGGACGAAATTCGTCATCTGCATTTTAATCGAGCGAAAGGTCCGCCGATTTTGGACTTTTCCGGCCCCGATCGCGACCTGCCCCAACATCAATATCTTGTAATCGAGACTGCGAGGAAACAAAGTGAAAAAAGTAATAATAAACAACGAAAGAAAAAAGCCGGCATATTATCAGTATCGAGCGTGCCCGGTGAGTCATTTCTCATTTCACCAGGTAGTTATGAAGATCAGCTGACTGTCAGCTGTTCGGTGCCGATCGGCAATTGTCGGTCTTTGTTGGTAAGCCGGCTTTCTGAGACCGGCAGCCGCCTGCTCCGAAACAGTTGAAAGCCGGCAACAGAGTGGGCATGCGGTGGTGTCTTTTGGTGTTCCAACAGTAACCGGCAGGTTAGCAATGCAATAAAAAAAATATATTCGAAATTTTTCTTCTCCATTTTTTTCCGTTGTGATATCTCCACAAACGTACAAACTGTTTTTCTAATTTTTGATCGACATTTAGTGGCCATTTAACTATGAACTTGTGTGATTTATAGTCTGCGATATTATTGTTAATAATCGAAAACAATCATTGGTAAGTTTATTTAGCCCTCCTTATGCTTTCTACGAATTTTTGAAAAAAATGTACCAATTTTAATTAGTCAATTAAGTCCGGGATCATTTTGACAAGTCGCCAAATTTATCGCTGCCAACGTTTCGATTCCGTAATTGTTACGCAATGTGATTAGCTAGATTTCGGTTAAATTAGAGAAAAAAATGTCAGATTCAAATCACCGCTACAAGGATCGAAGTTTTGTGGAAAAAAAACCGATCGTCAAAATTCGAAATTTCAAGCATCTAATTAGAAATTGTCAGTTTCGAGTCGTGTAATTGTGCAGGAAGGAGAAACTCCGCATTTCTAAAAACGGATGGGAAAGTGATTTTCGACTTCGAATTTTGAAGAGTTTGTAGTTACAGTAATCCCGCACCACTTACAAATATTTTTGTTCCATTTGAACGGAGGACGTTGCCGCGAATGGGCTTACCCGATAAGATAAGATAAAATGATAGGATCAGACCATTTACAAATCACTTAAACGATGATTGACCCTCGAAAAAATTTCCGGAATATTCTGAGTGATGAGTGCATGTGTCCCTTTAGCGATTTGGAAAACACTCTGTTTTTTTATCGTTCATTTTTATAGACCATCTTTCGTCGATACGTTGAGGGAATCACAATGATTTTGTCTCGAGGGTGCTTGAAAAAGTAACGAAAAGAATGCAAAAACTCACCATAAAATTTTGTAGAAGTTATAAAAATTGACTTTAACAAGAACAATTGTCCGTTGCAAATTTGGTTATATAATTACTGGTTTTGGATGATCAAATAAATTTTCATTACGAGATTGAACACTCCAAAAGAAAAACGTGTTACGTGACTTTATCTCGTTCCAATGCGATATTTACATATACAGGTGCCGGTTGATACTTTTTTTTTTTTTTGGTAATTTAATTACCCAAAACGCCTTGTTCCGAGCTTATCTATTAAGCGTAGATAGACCACCTTTATCCGGTTTTGTGGATGTACAGTTAAGTCGAATCGAAAAGTCCATTGTACGAAATAAAAACCACCATAAACAAATTGTGCTGCATTGTGATGTAAATGTCCACGTAATTACACACATCCATGCATTCATTTATTATTTATTATTGCATTAGAATATTGCGACATTTTCATCACGTTCGAGTCAGTGGGTTACCTGTGGTCCTGTTCCGTAGGGAAAGTTCAACGATCTCGAACACTCCGTTTCCTTGCACACAGAGGAAATCGATATTTTCGAAAAGAAATGCAGATATTTTGGAAACGTCATACATATGAGGAACTCTCGAACTATCGAATGGCAAGTCCAATGTGTGCAAAAATTACATTACATTTACATTAAAATCTAAAATTTGAGGATATAGTCTGTAAAGCGTAATGTCTATTTAAATACCAACTTTTTTACAACCTGTCGTAAAATTCATATTACAATTCCAAAACTTCGAGATAACTGAGAGTTGAAAATTTTAACTGTGTTACTGAATTTTTTGATAAAATAAACAATGTTTTTTTTATTAGCCGTTTCTCTTCATACAAATTCCATGTATTTTAATTTTAAAGTGATTTTATTATCCGATGTTTTTACAAATCATAAACTGATTTGACGTAAATTAAAATACAAATAAAAATTATTGTAGTATTTGTGACTCGGTTCACAAATTGAATGAAATTCATAATTTTTTCGACGTGATTTTTATTCACCGATGTCTTTTATCCGTTTTGTTTTTTTGCACTTGTCAAGAAGTTATTGTATTGTCTGATTGTTTACACCATTTTTCTATTTCAGTGGTATAATACATTACCTTGTATGAAAGGGTGGTAAAAATGAACTTTAGAACCATTGTTCCAGTATATTAATGTACATACCTATTCGTTCTTTTTTTTTTCTCTAATTTGTTTTTGGTGTTCGCGGATATGTTATACATATATCTACAGTATGTGCGAGTGCTCAAAAAAGGAGGCGCCAACTACCCATACAATGAAAGTATCAAAACGAACAAAAAATTCTTGTATAAAAATTTAATATAAAGCTCCGTCGAAAAGTGGAACTATGGAAATTAATTAACATTTAGGAAGTCATATCATAAATTGCTTAGAAACTACAAACTTCTGAAATGTACCCTTAATTGACTTGCACCTTCATAATATAATCGAAAAACTTTGTAATCCAAGTAATACCAAACCTTGGATAACTTCTGCAAAAACGCTTTTGCAAATTAGACATCAAATTTTATCACCATTGTTTCATTATTTGGTAATTACACAATCTTCGTGCATCTGTGGTATGAAAATTCTATGCAATTTTGACAGAATTGGGGTTTAGGACAAATTTAAAAAAGTCATGCCGTTCGTGGACAATTTTATGAAAATATTTTCAAATTGAAAGCTGTACTCTTTCGCTACAATTTTTGACAAGTTGTAACTTCAAAGAAGAGAAAGCCAAGACAAAACTGATCCTTTGTTTCACTTACATAGCTTAACATGCCCCATATCACAATCTGAAGAATTGAAACGATTAAAAATAACCTTTTTAATTTTGCTTACTGAAAATAATTATACTTTTCTTTAAACAGAAAATTGTCAGAAATGCTGACAACGGATTATCGATTATAATGAATGAATTTTGGTCCATATTAAAGATCGCTTTGAGGTTCTTTGCACTCGACTTTAGTTTCTAAAATTAGAATAATTATCAGATTGTCGAATAATTCTACATATTATGTCTTCAGAAAAATACACAGTATGCGTTGTATTTTATTTTAAAAATCGAAATTTTCCATTTCTGGAAAAATTTTTCTTTGTAAATTGTTGATCTTTTTTTAATCTGTTATCGGATCATCAGTAACTATTATTGAGGACCTTACGGCAAGGGAATAACTCCATATTTATCATCTGAAATATCGACTGCTGTTTATTAACACCATTGTCAACATCCAGGACATCGAATTCCCGTGGTAATTCATTTACGGTTTCAGCAGCAACTGGAGTTGATAGTGAGGCAGCTCAAATTGCAGCAGAAGTTCAGAATACGATTTATTTTAATTTAATGTATTGAAGTCATTTTTTCCTGAAATGGAATTAGCCCTTTTTCTAACGAAGTCTTCGATTCTTTTGATGTACATCGAGAAGAGAAATCGCATAATTTGATTAATATTTGAGAATCAGGTTTTGCCACTTTTGCTTATCATTAATAAACCATCTGGTTCGCCTTTTATATCGACCCGCCGCTGACGATTACCACAGTTTAGTATAAATTTTATGCTTCCAGAATTCGTCGAATTTCACAGAATGACTTAATTATCTTTGTGTTGTCGCATTGTGTCATAAATAATGAAGAGCGTGGTAAACATCACGTTTTCGGAGTGAATTGGGTGTCGTTCGAGATCAGGACCGGCTCGAGCGATTGCATTTGCCCGAGTCACTGTGTTTAATGTGTAAATTTGATAGCGAATGTCAAGGTCGAGGTGTAAGTTCGAGAAGTGACGCATAAAAACCGTTTCTTTTTCGTTGCAGATCTCAGAGTCGGACATCAACGGCTTAAATTTCTTCGCCGAATTGTCCAGCTACCACGTTTACACGACGCTCAACGCCAAGAACCAGTTTCGTGCCCCCACGGAGTGGGGCATCTGCTTGAGACCTTCAGGAGTGGACAACGAGGACGAAACTCCGGAATTGAAGTGTATTGCTTGCGATTCCGAACGGGTCCGGTCCTGTTGGCTCACCGCCATGAGGCTTGCCAAGGTATCAATTTTTATCCGGTCATGGATCGTGTTACTACGGTCGGTACACGTGTAGACAAGAAATGTTTATTATTGTTACGCCATATTATGTAAATTTTAGATTCGGGCTGATGCAATTTCGATAAAATGATTTTTATTAAGTTTTTTTTCTGCTATTTTTAGAGTCAAGTGACCGTTTTGATAATGTGGTCCGGACGTCTATGCAATTCAGAGTCATTTGTATGATCATTTCGGCGACATCGAGATTAATAGGGGAGATAAATCGAAACGGGTCCCAATTTATTTTGGGAAAATCAGATTTTAATTGTTGATTTGGCATCTTTTAGCGCTTTTTTTTTGTAGCAGAATAATTAGATGTTTGCATTAAATATTTACATGGTTGCCGTAAAAGTGCAAAGTTCATAGAAATGAGGCGCCGCTTTAAATAAACTTGCTTTTGATCCATTTTTTGTCGCCTACAGTAGAAAGTTTCTCACGTTTTTATTTATTTAATGAGAATAAATTATTAAAGGAGCAGATTTTAAAATTGAATCCTGCGACGGATGTGGTATTAAAACGACTTCCGTCCCCAATTGACCGGTTTTTGCCATACCTCATTTATTCAACAGGAGAAAAAAATCTGTGGCAACGCCTCAAATCCTTGGCAACCCATTGTTGGCACGACACTAATTAATTTGCCCTCCTGTTGAAGAGGCTTGAAAAAATCAAAATGTACACGCGCTTGACCCCAATCTTGTCCGACGCAAATGAAAATGGGCGACTTGTTTAATTTCCACTGGTGCAGACTGCATTTGCATCGGGCGTCTGATGGTTTTTTCGTCGCCGTTTTTAAAACCGAGCCAACCATAAACACGTCCATCTTAAAATAGAGACTCATCAAAAGCACATTTAAAAAAGTTGTAAAAACAGACGTGTTCTCTGTTGCTTTTGACCTTGCCTGTTGGCCGAAATTTTTCACCGATTTTCTATTTGCGTACACACAATTAATTTTTTTTGTTATGTTTCTTTTGTTGCAGTATGGAAAGCAGCTACGGGAAAATTACAGAGCTTTTAAAAATAAACAAACCGAGTCCATCAATCCAAAAGACTACAACAGCTACACAGTACCTAATGTAAGTTGCTTTCTTCCACTTTTCTTTTTTTAAATTCGGATGATAGTGAAGCTCTACTCTTGTCGGGCTTAACACTTTTCTTTCCTTTTGTTTAAATCCGTAATGTCGCAGACTTCATTTTAATCCTCTTTAAAGAAAAGCAGAGGAAATTGCACACCGTGCTTTTATTATTGGATTTGCACCAATTTGAAATTATTCTCAATTTCGACCGTTTCAAGTCGTGCTAAATTTGCGCTGTTTTCGAGCATTTTAAACGAATTATGTAAAATTGTGCATGCTACAGAATATATGTTCCAATTTCTCTTAACTCAAATATTTACAAAATCTTCAAGAATTAGATGTATTGGATACAGTAACGTTAAAACAAAGCAAAAAAACACAATAAGCATAATTCTCACATCTTTTGGATTTAAAACAACATATCTAATGAAGGTTTAAATGAAACTTTTGTTGTTTTGAAATGTCCGTTGCACAGAATTATTATTTCCGTTAAATTCGATTTGTTTTTGGTTAGCAATTCGGCAAAAAATTAATTTGCAATTTTGAAATTGTTTTGCTTTCTCGCAAGACCACTGACCTAAGGGGTTTGTTTGCTTAATTTGCATCCAGCAGCTCGCAACTATGCATCTGCTTATTCAGAGGGTGCATCTCGACGGTCTCAAGTCCTGCCGTAACTCAGGAAGACACAAAAGAAGCTTTTCAGCTGAAGTTAATTGTACTCCTTTTGAAAATAATAGTAAAAAAGAAGATGCGAAGCGTGACTTATCTGAAAGCCGGAGGCGCTCTTTCTAAAAATTAAAATTCACCAACGAATGCTTCACTTTTCAGACCTGAAAGAAGCTGGTGATAATCTCGGATGATTTCGAGAATTTTCTGTGATATCTTTGAAGGCTGAGCGGAACGACTTTTGGGTTTTTGTTTTTTTTTTCGCGTTCGTTGCCTTCGTTGCTAATAAATGTCAAAATAATTTTTATCTCTGAACAAATTCGTATAAAATAAGGAAATTGGTTGTAAGGGTTCTCTCTTGAACGTTCATGAGGATTCACGCTGGCTACGGAAATGAAATTTAATTAGGATTTGAAGCTCTCCCAGTGATTTTACGGACAACTGAGTCCTGAAATCTTTGGACCGACTCGAATATTGAGTTATATAAGGATTCCTCGTTGCGTATCTTCGTAGAGGCGTGCAGATTAAAAAACAGGGAGCATTTGACGAAAGTCTCCATTTAACGTAATTATTCCCTTCTATCTAGGGGTAGACGTGTTTGGAGTTGGGAACCGACAAATTTTGACAAGCTATTTTTATGAACTGATAATATCATGTGTTCAAGTGGCGGATCAAAATCACGCTTTTTTACCAGCAAAAGATAATTATAATCTGCGGTTGCCCAAAAAATCCATGGAGATTTGCAAAAATATATGAGCGATAACGTTTCCCATGTTACGTTATGTATGTATCGATTAGTTTTATCTTATCTCGTTTTCTAAATGCGTCAAAGACCTCGTTAATTTAATTTATGGCGTTTCATCTGGGAAAAACGCCGCCAAGAAATGTGATTTCCTCAAGATTGTGCAATTAATTCGTTTTTTTTTTTGCCGTCGATCCGCTCTGTACATGTAATCCGATGGCAGGCAGCCAATTCCGAAAATATTTCCTCCATTGCACATTATTTCATTACACCATCCAGTTATGATGTACGACAAGGTGTCTCCCATGTACCTACGTTGTTTGTGTTGTTTTAAATAGACCATTACATCATGTCATGTCCACATTTCCTGCGATACAAACTGTCTGGGCCAGGAAAGCAAATATCAAGAAAAAAACGAATCTTATCAGTTTACATAGGAAACAGCTTTATGCACTGCAACTCAAGGTTATGCGGGTTTTTTCCAAATCCAAACAGTGGAGACACACCTTGCAGGAGTCACAATTGCGGTTTGGAAAAAATTTGGACATCAAGGGCGCATGACACTTCAATTTCAGTTGGGTGATTGAGATGGAAATTGTACGCCGGTCAATGTCAAGGCTGTAGGCAGGGAACCAGTAGTGCAAGATCTACGAGTCCCTTTTACGGGTTTTCAAACAATGGACAGTTTTGTGGTTGAATTTTATTCGAAAATCTTGGCCGGATTTTTTATTGGTCCGGTTTTACAGGGTAGAATGTAGGCGGATCAAAAGTTCTTTCGGCAGAAGGCAGTGACGTAACTGTGATTACGTTCAAAATTAATATTTCGTTATTCAAGTTTACATACTTATGAATTAAAAAGGCTTTAGTTTAAGGTAGAAGACTAGAAGATTTTAAAATTAAAGAAAGCTTCAAAGAGAATTTCATCATTAATGCAGTTTGTCAATGTGCCAACTTATACAGCATTATACAGTATATTTGAAATAATTTTACATTTCATTACATCTACGTTGATAAAATGATAGAAATCATCACCAACTGATTATAATTTAGAATTATTTAAACTGTATGTTTTTGTTTATTTTCCAAAAAATAATGTTTAAAAAAGTCCAAGTATTATTGGGTAGAGAATTTTCCATTCAACGTTTCAAAAATGCTGAAACAACTTCCATAAAATAAGGAAAAGTAAAATCAAGAGTAAAAAAAGCCATGATAAATTTGATACGTCACGTATTCAGTTAAGTGGATACTAAAAAAAGGTGCTAAAAGTTGGTTTTATTTAAAGAATGACTATCTTAAATAAATAAATTCATTAATAAAAAAAAGTATTTTTAAATAATTGTAATTGAGAGTACTGTTGATTATTGAAAAAGAACACTTCTTTGATTTATCACTACTGATAAAATTAAATTTAAGTGGATACGTAGTTTTCAATTACTGTTATCTCCAATTCAGTTTTTTTGGAATTCGACGTATATTAATACAAATGACTTAATCTTATAAGTGGTTCATTTTAGTGACATCTGAATATGGGGTGATTAAATATCAAAGATTAATCTAATCATTAAAAAAAGATATTTGAGAATTAATTTATTCTCATCTTCTTTAGCGTATTTCATGTCCTCAACTAATTTCGATTATTTTCTTAGAACACTCAGTAACATAAATTTCACAGTTGAAAATAAGCCAAAGTTGTACATCGTTGAAAAAAAGGTCAAAAGCTGTCATAAAAAGGTGTTAACAGAAATACCGAATACTACTGAAAATAAATTCAGTGATGTGTGTGAAGAACACGTGTTCCAAACATCAGAATTATATTTTAGAGTGCCTTGTTAAAACTGTTCTAATTTTGAAATTAAAAAGAAATTAAAAGATGGTAAATTAAATAAACTAGATATTCCATAATTTTATCAGACACAACATCAGAATAACAGTAATTTTTTTTTTTGAAACTAAACCGCTTTGACGGGGATAATTGCATGCAAAGTATAGCAATACAATGTGGCAAATGTTAATTTATAACAAAATGGTAAACAAAGACTACCATTTAGGAACATCTGGTTCATAAAATAGAAAAAAAAACTTTATTTACAAATTCTATCAAAAGACGTCTTTAAAACTTAACATCTGTCATTCATGCATTGGTAAACTTTCTGCTTTTTGTTTCTTATTTATTTTTACTAAAAACAATTTGGTTCTTGCAAATTAACTAAAACAACATCAAATTTGTGTTCTACACCAAACACTCCGATCTAAGCTTGAAAAATTCGGTAATTTTCATAGCACTCGTCGTATTACATTTGATTAAATGCATCTTAAACTGTTAAAAATTACCTTCTGCATATTTATCGGCAGAGCATAACTGTTTGACGAGCATTTCATTTTTGATTATATTTTTGAAAATGTTGTGTTATGATTTCCCTATGAAAACTGACAATATGTTCTTCCCAAAAATGTGAATTTGCCCTTTGAATTTAATAATAAAAACATTTCATTTTTTCGACACATTTCGATTGTAATTATAAAAGTGGTCACGTACCAATAGACCGTCAGAAACCTTCACAAATCGGGCTTAAACACCGTCCAAATCCTCAATTAATAAACAAATCTTTGTAAGATTTATACGTCGGTGGATGTCTTACTGTTGGCGTCAAGGAAATACAGACCATTTGTTACTTTTAAATAGATAAATCCAGATAAATGATGTTAGCGCAGCTTTAGCATACACAATTTTTCTCTTTGAATCGCCCCACTTCCATATCTGTTTTTCGACAAAATGCATTAATTTTTGGCTAAATCTATCCGGATAGAGATTTTTCGAATGTCTGGAGCCTTGCGAACGAAGACGATCCTCGTCCGGATGGCAGATCGAAAGCAATAACGATGGAGTGGTAATAATAATGGTTTTAGACGGTGCGAATTCGTTTCCGACATCTGCTCTTGTTGCTATGCGAAATTTGTTGAATGTATGTGTGCATGCATCTGTTTATTGCATTTTGTCCTGATGGGTTTACTTTTCAGGCGTCACGTACGCCCCTGTAAGTTGCACATAGCAACAGTGCCTCCTGTGCACTACTAAACTTCACGAAAACGTTGTCCCCTTGCTCTCCTGCCAAATCCATATTAATTATAATGGTGAAGTGCTTGAGATGACAGGACCGGATTTCGTGCAGCTTCAATTCATAATATTTATTTATGATTTTTATGTGCTCGGTTTAAATCGAGGTCGAGTCCTTTTTTACTAAATTGCAAAATTAATTGTTTCACAATAGATCGCGAGACGATAGTGTCGACGGATTTATTGTCTCCGATTGAGATGTTTTTTCGCGAAAATAAATCGTCCTCGACACGATTCCCTAATTTTTCGAGTGTTTTTTTGACTTGTCGTGTTGCACAATTCGATTTTTTCCGGTGGCGCCTTCTCCCCGTTCTAACAAGTCAAAGGAGTAGTTCCATTTAGACGATTTGCAGCTCCCTCCGAATGGAAAACATTCGTATTAATTACGGGAGATTTACGGAAGTGATTTAGTGATCCTGCGAGATTAAGAACGCTCATGTAGCTTGTTTGGTTTTAGGAGAGGGCTCCGGACTTAATGCTCCGAAGGTCTAAGAGAATGAGGAATGGATAAAACACGGTAGTTGATTAGATTAGTACTTTATTTCGTTCGACGTTTTCCGATCTACATCGAAAAACGAATTTTTCTTCCCCACTAAATATAGAACCCCATTTAGACAATAAAAGGAAATGGAAACATTAATAACCCCACCAACTCGGTTTATATTCGGATCGAACTTCCTGCATGGGGGACGTTGAATTTCCTGTTTTGATTTTCATCCGAACAGCTCGATATTTAAAAATCGAGCCGACTGATCGAACAGAAGCATTGTGTAAATGCCGTAAATTACCACGGAGTCAAAGGCGGATTCAGGTAGTTAATGCAAAGGGAGAAGGTGGACGATATAAATCAGATCTAATTTAGATAAAAAAAAATTACGGGATATCCCGCTGAAAAGGGTTCCCCTTCCTTACCTTTTCATTTATCCGATGCAATTCCAATAAAATTGAATTTAATTTCGCTGGAAGCCCTATTCATATTGTTATTAAAGTTGGGGTGTAGATTGCGAATTTTTCGCAAAATTTTGAGGTCTATCTAAAGGGACATTGTTAAAATTTTAGAGTTAAAAAATNNTTTTCTTTCGTCTTTCTCCAAGTCTTCGGGAATTAATTTGCGGTCAAAGAAAATTAACGACTGGAGTGCATCAAGTGTATAATGAAACATCGATTAATATTTTTAGAATGCTTCTTTCTGTTGGATGCAATTTTAGCCATTGCAATTTATAGATCATGAAAACTCTTCTCAAATCATCGATACACTGTAGAAACAATTTTAACATTTTAACGATACGACGGTTGTAGGGCTAGATCCGCTCTTGAAACTAGTGAGGAGAGTAAACGGAGTGAAAAAAGATAACTCTACCATTTTCCAGGTCATAACAATACGTTTCACTCAACTTTCTGCAAGACACATAACGCTTTCTACTAATGAAATTTTAAAAATGGCTCGGAAAACAACAGGAGAGGTAAGAAAAGTAATAAACGAGGGAAAAATACAAAGAGCCAAGCAAAGAAGATTTATACGTGAAGGAGGAAGTCCTACGTTGAAAGGATGAAAAGTCCAGAGGTTTATTTCGTATATACGAATTTCATCCGATGGCATAACAGAGGAAAGCTCGCTCATAATTAGGATAATTTTTTCGTCTCGAGTCGGGAAAAAAACTGAAGAGCTGCCACTGAAAAAAAAATCAGGTTAATTCGATTCAAGACTTGTCCTCCGCCTCCCTTCCCCGCTTTCTTCATAATTACGGGTTTCACACATCCGAGCCTTTGTGTATGAGAAATTGAAATAATTATTACCGTCACACTTTTAAAACTAACAATAACGCGTCGATCTTTGTTGCACTGGAGGAAGTTTAATTAAAGTGGAGAAAGAGAACTCGTGTGTACGCCCCCGTTCGTTTTCCAGCGAGGCTGCTCCGATGGTTTTAGCGAACTAAATTTAATAAGGTTCGTGTTCCTTATCATTGATGGGAAGTTACACCTGTATAGGAGGAGGTACCTAAAATTAAACAATACTTCCAGGGGAGATGGGGACGTTATTATTAAAACAGCGGTGGCTCTTCTCTCCACGATTATTCCTTATTAATATCATAACTTTTCATTACGAAACGCAAATGTGAACCGAAACCGAATTGTGAAACGTTTTGAGAGCGAAACGTATAATAACAGCAATTAATGCGAAAGTACCGGTCAGTGTTCATTTGCCAATTGTGATTCTTTCTTCATTGTGCCTTAGCAGAGGGGTTGTAAGACGCTTTCCTTGAAAATCCGAAAGTCATCAAGAGATTATAATAATCTTTTAATAGCCTGGAAATTGGAAAATTATAACTTCCTGTCAGTTTCCCAAAATGCAAAAATTAAAAAGTTACAAGAAGTGTGGAAAATTATGCAATAATAATTTACATCGGATAGCAAAGAAAATATTAAAAATTTAAAGAATATGGTGGATCGATCAAATTTCAAATAAAAATAATGCGCAAGTATAAATTTGTGTCTTAATCGCTCGTTGAGGTCGTTACTTTTTTCCAGAAAAAAAATAATCAAAATCATTTTAATGTTATTTACCTAATATATATTTTGTTTGAACTCGATTAGACATCTTTGTTTTTTATTATTGTTTTTTTAAATCTAAAATGAAGTGAGCAAACACTTTAAAGACTCAAAGAAGTGTAAGAATAAAAGCTGAATTCTTGACATCATTGTAATTTAGACAAATTTACATACAATGGTGAATGAGAATTATAAAGTTTAGTTTAGCGTTACCAAGTTTTTAGTTTGATATTGCGCAATTTTTTTTAATCGTGGAAGTTTTTTTTTATCAAATATAAATAAATTCTTACAGTTCTCAAGTATTTTTTTTTGCACATCATAAAAAAAATTCAGATAAAGCAGTCGGTCTGCGAAACTCCAGTTTTTTCAATTTTAGCCCCTTAAAATCAAGGGATTTTTATTTTGTTTTGGAGGGTAGTTATTATTATTAACTGTCACCACGATGTTCAGGATGAGAAAATAACGCCATCATTTTTATTTTACTTGAGTGGAAGTGGAATTGCAACAAACATGAGTCTTTTCACGAATTTCTTTAAAAGCTTAATACGAAGAAAATTAGAAGGAACATTGTTTGAATTACAAAGGATTACGGATTACTACAAGGTCGTTCGTAATTATGAATCTTGCTGAATAACAGAAAATTGCTCAAGTAATTTTCGGACAAACGGGGAAATGAGTTTTTTCCTTTTTTTTTGTAAGAAAATGAACAGCTTAAAGATAACATTACGACAGTATTCATCAACAAAAAAGTCGGAAGTCTTTTGATGTTTGTAAGAGATAGTAATAATGATATCTAATAATAATTATTATGAAATCATAAAGACATTAAAGGCCACATTTTAGATAAGTATCAAATTTGAATTCAAATTGTAATTAAACAAAAAATTACATGGTATTAAAAATTTAAAAAAAAATCCGGAACTACTGTCAGACATCTGTTCAATGACGAAGCGAAATTCTTGTAATACCTCGAATCATTAATGCAAATTACATTTTTAACCACCAAATTTTCCACGCTTCCACATTTCCCCCGACAGCTCGTAATTTTAACGTTTAATAATCGATAAAGCGGTCTGGCTATTCTGTATTCTTCACTTTTTTTTTTATCGACGAACCCTTTCCTATGCACATTCAAATCGCATAAAACCAAAAAGCTTGTAATATGACGGAATACAAAAATGGGAGGCCAAATCTCTTTGAAATGCGCTTTCCGCTTTGTTCATTGAAAATGCGAAATCCATGTATGCCTAAACCCTGAACATAAATGAAATTTAAACTATCTTAATGCACGTAAAGCTAGACAGACTAATATATACCTCATCTGAAAAGGGAGATGTTTCGTTGCGGTTTGAATAAATAAGGAAGAACGTCAAAATTCACGTTGCCACGAATTAAATCAGCTTTTAGTAGGCGAGATGTGACAGTTATTTGGCAGTTTCCTTCACCCCGAAACTCATCAGATTATTTAACATGCTAGTCTGGAGCGTTATACGTTTTCAAGCGGAAATTGCAGGGGGAAATGTTATTTTCGTTGTTATTTCCATAAATGCCGTGATTTCGGCCTCGCAACCTCTCCTCGCGCCCCGCCATGATCGACAATGGCCGCGGGAGGGAGGACAGCTCCCCGCCATAATCGAAACAATCAATGGAAATGCGTTAATTAATTAATTGCAAATATCTCTTATCAACGCTACCAAAACAACCAAGGTGCCCTATGTAAGGTCGGACTTGGCCGGTTTGTTTTAATGGAATCAACTACAATGGCACACGTGCAAATTAACCATTGTGGTAGCATTGCTGTATTTGCATTGGACGTAAATCATATATGTAGATGTTATTATATAAATGCTTATATAATAATTATATATATATACAATTATACAATGTGTGTGTCTCCGTAATTATATTCATGAGTGGTGGTTGTTTGGATGATAGACATGCCGCGATGTGGTCATGTGGTCTGCGGTTTCATGAAATAAACAAAAAAAGAAAAACAAACAAAGGCTGGAGGAAGAAATTGTGGCGCATTAACCTTAATTGTCGATTAACCCAATTAATTTGTGACGTCAACAGCTGATGTCCATTCTTTACCTGCGATTAATGAGTGTAGTTAGCAACGAGATTTGTTTTAATCTCGGAACGTATAGCTAATTTATCATTCCGAACACACGCTGCAGGTTTTTTCTTCTTTGAAATAATTGGATCCTTTTTGGTAGTGGAAGCCCAGTATCAGTTACGATCATTATTATGCGATTACGTAAGATGAGATCAACCCACATTCATGGTTTGCGTTCAAGGCCAACCGGTATAAATTAACGATTTCAGATGGCGATGAACAATTTGCAAAGATTTTGTACAATCGCGGGGATGACTGATGGGGTCCCGGATTGGGAGTGGTAGAAGTAGTCAATTTAACTCCCACTCCTTCGTTGAGTGGTGGGGATAAATGTGTCGCTTGCGGTACGTTCTCTAAACTTTGAATAAAAAATCACATAATTAATTAATCGCCAGGTGTCGAACGTTATTAACGCGTGCAAAAGAATGCGAGATACGTTTCAAGGGGCTCACGAAACGATCGCCGATTGTTACGTAAGACCAGGCAACTGGATCAGAATTTTTATGGAAATTTCAAAGTCACCATGAATGGCGACTTGGTGGAAAAATTACGTTCGTCTTTTGTCTGAGATAATTGTTGTCACGCCAAGTTGCATGCCTGCATGGCAGGTTGTCTGCTTGCCCTTCAAACGTCCCAAATATCCGCCGATGGCGCGTTCGGGATGTTCGTGCAGATTTTTTGCAGGATAGGGAGTGGGTAGGTGTCTGTTTAAGTTTACAGGTTCTCGGGTTTCCGGTCGTGTTTAACATCAGAGTTGACGTCATTTTCGATGTTGCGTCAAAAACGTAAAAAAGTCGGTTTTTTTGGCCACGCCACTGTTCAGACATCATTTTGACAAATTGTCGGATGCATCTTGTGCATTGTAGCAAACGAAGGCATCCGAGCGAAAGGTATTAGGTGCGGCATTTCTCAATTTCCTCGAAGAAAACCCCGTTCGTGTTTCCACGAAGTTGAACATTTTCACTTTTCTCGGTATAATATACATTTCCCGGCTTTCCTTGATATATATTTTAACACTTTATAATGTGTGTGCGTGTGACGTTCGGTGATGAATGACTAAATACTTCTTTCTCGCTTCAAGGGAGGAAAAATCGTATTACCTCTCCCGTATGTAACGAAAATATAACTTCGCGATCGTCCTTTTTTTCGACGTGACTATAACAATAACGCCAACAATATGGCGTATTTATAAAACCTTGGCTTTTTTCTTTGCACTCGTATGTGAATACGGCTTTATGAACTTCGTTATTTGTCTTTATTCATGCTTTGAAACATCGACAGCGTCTGATTGCACGAGGACATGTAACAGTAAAATGCACATTTTAATTTTTATGACGGTGTTCTTGCACTCACATAAAAAAATGTCATTAAGCGTATGTATGTATGTGCAAATTTGCTGTGACCTTTTCAAAGGCCTCAATTGACGTAAAATACGAAAAAATGTAAGCGGGACAGTTTTTTTAATGTTGCGAACCGCAGACTAAACTGTAAATCGTTCCTTTGAATCGTCAATTTTTACATTCATTTGTTATGTTTTCGAAACATTCGCGTTTTTTCAACTGATTAAAAAAGTATCGTGACGACACTGTCGCATTTGTAATTGTGTTGTCACTATGATGAGTTTGTTGCACTTTAAACAGTCGGGTTAACATCTAACTGGGTTTTTGCTGATATAGTGGAAAACCGAATGATAAATACAAATATATAAGAAAATAATACAACAGAAAATAAAATAAAATTATATGGTCTTTTCACCATGAAAAATTAATTTTGTGCAATGTTGAAGCACAAAAGCGAGTGGTTAGAGTTTAAATGTTGGTAAATTACGAATATATACAACAGGAGAGGCGTGTATATCGCCTATGTAAACTACTCACAATGAATAAGGAAACACTTCTAAAAAATAGACTAATTTTGTTTGTATAACATGTATGTTTCAAAATATTGTTTTAATTTGTTTAAGAAGTAAAAATTGCAACCGTTTTGAACAAGGTCTTCAGAAAAAATATTAAATGCAGTCATTTAACTTCAAATTGTTTAAT
>QDEB01082150.1:0-13544 GCA_004193795.1 Asbolus verrucosus
TTATTGACAAGAACTAGATTGTGTATTCAAGTTGGTTGGTTGGTTGGTTGGTTACTTTAGAAATGTTCTATTTTTCTTTTTCTTGTAAATTTGTAATTTGTTTAACCCTTGGTTTAAATAAAAACGTCACGTAAGTGGCAGACTATAAAAGTTGTCCAAATATTTCATCAGTTTTTTTAACTACCACACCTAAAACAGTTTCCCTGGAAACGCATTCGTATAGAAACATTACCTTTAGGAAATCGTATGTGACTGGTTAACTTAAAATCGTTTCAATTTAAAAACTATTAGGATTTGGACGTTTTCTCTTGCAGAATTTGTTTCAGAATAAATATGAGAATTTACAGTTAACGGGTGTCGCGCGAGTTCTGAGACATCCGGTATAACTTAGTATCTCCAAAAAGTGGATATATTAAGGTGACGATATATGTTTTTAATCTATGTTTTTATGCATTTTAATTTTTAAATAAGTCCAGTCTTGTTGATACTGAACAAGTGGTATGAATGTACTTACCTATAAAAAGATGAATCGACCCTCCTTCAGCAATGCCACTGTTGCCTTGATATATAAGGATTTTAGCACTAGGTTCTTCTTCTTAGTCATTTACCAAAGTAGGAAATAAACATGTCATTTTTATGGATCCTTCAAAATCACATAATAAACATAAGCATAAACTTATTGTAAGCGATTTTGATTGAAACGATTATCTAGTTGATTAGCTGCAGCAGTAAGTAAGATTTAGCATTATTAATTTTACATTATTTTTTGAAATTGGGGTATTATTTCGTTTAGTGTTTTAGTTCTGATAAAAAAATTTAGTGTAACTATAGCGGAGCTATAAAAACTCCATCAACTTCACATTTCGTTGATGAAAAGAAAATTTGAAACAGTCGACAAGATGGACTTTGTAAATATGATTTACATCACAACTGACTGTCTTCCGGTGCCCGTCATTAAACGAGTTTCCATTGGACTATCTATATAGATGATGGTATGACAATAATACCCGCCAGCAGAATTTGCAACAAAATTACTAATGGCAGAGGTCAAACTGCAATTCCAAAATCCTACATTGATCGGATCCACACTAACCTTAACATTTTCACATAACTACATCAAAAATAATTTTTTGTACTCATAACCTCAAAATAAGTATTTTACGATTGTTCTCGACGCATGGAAAAACGCATTGCGGTGCTTTATACTTTGCCAGAGAAACTGGGGGGAATTGCGCTGTGCGGTTGGTATTAGATGACAAAACACAACACATCAAACGTTCGTATCAAACGGAAACTAAGAATGAAATCTCAACGATACTTTAACACAATAAATCAAGAAATGAAGAAGCAAACTCAATGTTGCTTCCTTGACTCCAAGTGATGCCAAAGATTGTTCGGAATCTCTCATTTTTTACAAAATTATATCAGAAAATTACAAAAAGTGGTTCAATTTTTCAAATTTGAAACCATAGGAACATAGTAACAATGCAGTGCCAGATGCAGGCAGTGCTATCAACTCAAGAAATAGTAAAATACTAATAATATCAAATAATTTATTTTTAAATAATTTTGAGTTATTGTACCTAAAATCTTCCCGCATTCGCATTAAATGCAGCACTCCCTTCGGTCGTGCTGTAAAAAGTGCTCATGCGGAAAACTTAATTTTCCGAACATGTTAGGTAAATAACTATTCTAGAAGCATTAGATAATGCAGGTGGCAAAAATGATGACAGGTGGGACAACTCACAACAATTAAATTATTTTTCGATAAGTGTTGTATTTTTACGGCGATTCATCCACCGAAGGCTGTTTTACCCCTTTAAATTCTGAAACAGATTCAAATTGAGTAAATTATCGTAAATAATGCTTAATTTTCCTTAATATTTTGTATTTGGATGATTAAATGATAAAAAATAGCTGATGTGATTTATTTAAAAATTCTAGTAGTTTTTAAAGGAGATTGAAATTAAGTAAAATGCTAAAAAGTAAAATGCTAAAAAAAAATTAAGAAAAAAGCTAAATTATTGTGATTTTTGATACATTTCTAAACGATTACTCCCAATATTCAGAACGTACATGTAAATATTAAAATATCAATTTGTTCTGAACAGGCAATAGAAAACAAAAAGATAAAACCATTTCGTTCAGCAAATTTTTAATATAACACTGTTTTTTATCTACAATTCATTTAATTATGACTCATTTTAATAATTACAAAATTTATTGATTTAGTGTGCCTAAAAATCAAATTGTCTTGAACAGGTACATATAGTACAAACTTAAAAGACAGGCCGAAATGAACTTTTAACTTTTTTAATATAAGCCGTAAAAACAGGACAAAATCCTTAAAATTTAAAGTTTTTTTTAAAATGCCTTAAAAAGCGGTCAAAACTGTTGAAATTTTAATTTTTAAAATATATTTTAATAATTATAGAATCGATAGATTTTACACCTAAAAATCATTTTGTCCTGAACAAGCCTATATAGTAGTTATTTACGTATCCCACAAAAAAACGATAATTAACATATATAGCTGTCACTTGGAATAAAAAAATCATAAATTGTTTTGCAGGCAATAGAGTTATGCCTACATTTAAATAAATAAATAAAATCGAAATATGTTCGATTTTGTTCTTGTTTCTTTCACATTGTTATGTTATTTACTTTCTTGGTTGTTTTCACATAAAATTAGCATGAATTTAATCCAAAACTACTAAAAACACGAATTTATGCTGACTTTTCTAAACATCGATTTTCTTATTAGATAATATTTGCATATAATTAATAACAAATAATTTTTGATGATTATATAGAATTAAAGTAATACAACCTTGTATTAATAATTTTATGTTTAGTACGATTTCTTACTTTTTTGAGAATAGTTTTTCTTTGGTATATATACCAGGTATCGGACTTTAAAAGATTTAATTGTTCCCGATAATTTCAATTTTCCTTTCATTCCAAAGGAACACATGAAAAAATATTGGAAAGCCAACTCAGCACGTACCATATGCCGGATTAATGCATATTTGTTTATTTCGATTTATTTATCTAGGAATAACTCTTGTGCACACTGAAACGATTCACTTCTGACTAAGTTTATTACTCGAAAAATATATTTTTAAATGAAAATATCAGAAACTGTTTGTTTTTCGACGATATACGATGCGCTTAAATACCCTGTTATTTGCTTAGGTGTGAAACAAGTGGTTTGAATTTTAGGGTATGTTTCAATTTAGTCGGTTTGAAAGCGATGATGAGAGAGCGGCATCGTATAAACAAAAGGAGTTTTGCACTTACTTATCGCCGAGGTTATCGCTCCTGAAATTCTTTGAAATTTCGTTTCAATATTAGAAAATTTGGTTCAAAAACCTAGTTTATAAATAATGATAATGATTATTTCTTATTTTAACTTGCTAGTCGTCATCATTTTTATTTGTTTGTTTATTCAAGTAGGTGAACTGTTTATTTTTTCAATAGTGGTTATCAATAAAATTAACAAAAATATACAAATTATCATAGAAACACTGGAATATAAGATTTTTTTTTTCATTTTAAACTTGGTCAGTCGACACTAAAATTCTACAATAAACGAATATTCAACTATGTACATTTTGCGCAAGGCATTTTTCGTCATAATTATGTCAATTTTAACAGCTACGCTATAAATTTCTTAAGTGAAAGAGGAAAAATTAGTCCACATTTTTCACCTAAATTCTCGGGTAAAAAGAAAGGTAGAGACTTTTCAAAGGTAGAGAGCAATCATATTTTAGTTGACATGACTTTTTTTAAATAAACAAATTATGTCGGTGTTAAAGTATGTATGTTTTGTATAATTAGTTTTATGTTTCCGGGCGAACGATTGTAAACAAATTTTATAGTTTTAAAAATGATAACAAACAATAATTAAATCTTTATGTATGAATTCTAATTAAAGTGGATATTTTCAAATTTCAAGTTGTTTCATTTAGAAATCCAATTTAAACGTCTGAACGCGGACAATATTGAGTTCGAACTATTTCACAGATAGTAATCGGTTTTTCTACATATATAAGATGTAACTGCATAAATGCTTTAATTTTTATTCAATATTCACTCAACGAAAAAAAAAAATTTCGCCAAAACTTCCCGTACCGAGTGATTTTACATATTTAGAATCATTTATTTTTTTCGAGCAATATGTTATTAAAATTTTTGATAAACGTATTTTTTATGCTTCTGATTTACGATTGTCTACACCTTACTTAAAGCACGTGCAAGGAAAATTCTAGGGAAATAACAATATCATCATGTCATCATCATGTATTTTTTTATTATTAAATATATTATTAAATAACGACATTCTTAGATGCAATTTTTATCCGATTTTTATTTTTGTTAAAACTGAATGTTTTCGAAAATTTTCAATCTCAGCTCACGACTGATTTAAACAACGTGCAGTTCCTTTAGAAAGCATTTAATTTATTTTCAACTTACTTTGCTCGTATTAACATGTAAAGTATGAGTAGTTAAAAATTTATTATTAAAAAAAACAAAAAACAAACTCTACTTAACTACTTTTTTTCTGAATTGAATAATATCGTCAATAAAATACCGTTCGATTTTTGGCCCGTTGTAATTGTTATTTACCACTAAATAAAAACATAAAAGGTCAAATTCTAAATTTTAGACTATAACATTTACGCTCCTTCCCTTAACACAGAGAAAGTAAAACACTGAGATGTAGCGAAGAAATTTTACACTGTCGTAACATAATTTTGATTTTTAAATTCATATTCTGAAATGTCTCTTCCTTCGCTATATTCAAATATCGTAGTCATCATCAAACAGAAGAGGTCCTCATTAAGACAAAGATATACTAAGGAGTAGGCCAGATATATTACATCTTTTTTTAATGAGCACTTATTTCCTCAAGGTTTACCTGTCATCGAAAATAAATAAATAATAAAAATACTCATAAAGTCATAAAACACAAAAGGTGTCTGCTTGATTTAAAAATTTTAAAACCTTTCAAGCTATCATATTTCATATCTACGAATTTATCTGAAGACAGTAAAAATGTGGTATTAACCACCACAGCGGTGTAGCATTAAGTTTTCTCGAGTTTATAAATAAGGTGCTTATACGGAGAGATTAAAACATAAGAAAAAAAAATTCAGAATTCAGTACCAATATAAAATTGTTGGGTATATAGTCAATGTTTTAAGTTTTAACACATTAAATAGTATGAAAAATCCTGTTTTCTTAAACAACTGAAGTTTACAGCGATGCAACACGAAACTCAAAATATATTTGACTATATTTAGAAAACAAAGTGAATAATTAGAAAAACAACAACACTTTTTCTCAACTCTAGTTAAAGGATGTCGACAGGTAAAGTGTAAGTTAGAAAGTAAATATTAAATTTAGTTCGCAAATTATGACGTGTTTCAATAAATATTTCATTGAAATTTTTAAATAAAGTCAAAGATAACGATCTAACGAAGAAACCAATACGATTCTAAATCTTTTACAATTTTCAAAATTAGAATTTCGTTCAGTATCGGTCATTAAATTATCTAAGACAGTCGTGAAATACGCCTTGCCGTCAAGCTTTCCAACATATTACTAATAAAATATATTTTTTTAATTGAATGATTAATTAAAAAATAAACCAATAAACGGGAAATAATTTATTGAAGTTTTCAAATTTATGGCACAAACTTTCGACTTTTCAACGGATTCGGCGGGCTTTGCTTCTTAATTAATCCCGATCGGTTCGATGAAGTATCACTATTTTTTCAGGCGATGTTCACAGAATTTATAACTAAAAACAGTTAAATTTTACGAGTTGCCTATCGAATAAATTGGACATCATCGGAATCCAATAATAATTTTTATTGATAAGCGAGGTTACACGAAGCCAACTTCTGGTAATCATAATCACAGCATGCATATAGAGGATCGGGACATCAGCTTCACAAGAAAACGCCATTAGAACGCTCCCTCCTGCCGTTTCCTGCTAATAATTTAGTCACTTAACTTGTTTCAAGTCATTTGTCACGACTATAAAGACTGGTTCTAAAAAGTTTCCTTTAAATTGATTATTACCCCATTATTGATATTATAATTTATCTATTAAAATCTTGTTTGGATAACAGCTCGGACCAATTATAGCCCTATTATGTGCAGTTAAAACTTTTACAACTTCAATCGGTTTAGTACTATTGCGTAACTAACACTTCTTGAATTGTGGGCAGCTGAAAACACAAATGTTCAAAATGACTTTTACGATTTGAATAATTATTTCGAATCGGGAATATATGTCAACGCATTAATTTTGCTAATTTACGGGCCGATAAATCGCTAATGTGACAATAGCATTATTAGAAAGTCCTTCCGAGTATCTCATTTGACGTTTTACAGCCGCTTCATAGTTATAATTAATCGGATTTTATTATTTACGATGGGAGTTAGCGGTGTCATAATGCTATAAAACGTCTTTATGCGGGCTGTATAATTTTTTAAAGGCTTGTGTAGCACACACAATGGGGAAAAATAAAAAAATACGGTCCTGTCATAAAAATCAAATCAGTGAGCAACGGCAATAAAGTCGAAAACAGACTATAATGGTTTGTAAATATACATCCTTAAAACCGTTGATGAGTACCAAATTTTGTGCTCCAACATAAACAACGTTCGGTGTATAGTATTATCATAAACACTTTCAGATGCTTCAGTTTACAGTTGTTAGGTTTAAGTATTCCTAGTTTGTATATACACGGCCCCTTAAGTGTTTAGAGGATGCTAATAGACACGCATCTATATCCAGAGAACATTTGCTTTGATTTGTTGTGCCTGGAAATAAACCAGTTAACTTTAACGATTATATCGTGGTGTTTCCAATAAAACAAAACTTAAATAAATATACTTACCAGGTTATATGGTATTTAGATTAAACCCGACCATTTATCACCCAACATTGTTTATTTGGCATCCGAATCGATTTTATTCCTCTATTACGCCATTTTATCGCGTAAATATCCAGAAATACCGAAATTTTGCAACGCCCAGGACAATGAATAACTTATCGAAAGCTGACAGGATGCCATTTCCTAAACAAGCTTCTGGCAATAAACACCCAGCACGTCTGCCACCGTCTGGGAAGCATCACACACGACCTATAAGCATATACAAACACACTAACCAATTTCATGTGCTTCCTAATTTTTATCGCTTGTTTATTAGATTTATAGTTTCCAAGAAAAATGCCCCGATGAAAACATTATTAGATAGCGATTACAAACAATTTCCGGATACATAAACCACTCATTCGATTATTTCAGCCGTTCGCATCCCAGTGCCGCCGCCACCCTCCACGTCGCCGGGGCTGGCACTCAACCAAAACAATAACAAGAGGAAGAGGTCCTGGTCAAGGGCGGTCTTTAGCAATTTGCAAAGGAAAGGCTTGGAGAGGCGGTTCCAGTTGCAGAAATACATTACCAAGCCGGACAGGAGACAGTTGGCGGCCACTTTGGGGTTGACCGATGCGCAAGTGAAAGTTTGGTTTCAGAACAGGAGGATGAAGTGGAGGCACTCGAAGGAGGCCGGCAAGGGAGGTGAAAACAACGTAGATTCCACTCAAGATCAAGATGTTCACATTGATGTCGACACAATCACCGATACCGACTGATTATTATTATTGTATCTATTTTGTACATAGAAATTTGAGAATATAAAAAAAATTATTATTGTCTAATACATCTGGCATATCTGCCATTTTTTCAATTCAAATGTCTTGTTGTAAAATAATACATAGATATATACATCATAATCCTGCAAACATAACAAAATTACAATGTTTAACTGCATTTTTGAAAACAATTCTTAAATAAAAATTGTCGAAAATATTGAAACTCTTGGTTGGATATGTTGGTCAATTACTTCTAAAGAGATCATTCAAGAAAAATAAAGGATATCATGGTATATACTTAATAACTACATTTTTAAAAATAATAAATATAAATAAAAACAAATTAATGGGTGATATACAAATAATAAAACTTTCACAAAGGGCTAGTCAGATGAAGCTGGAGAGATAATTTGATTAGATTTATCAGACGGTTGAAATGTCTTTATCTCTATATCACGTGTTCATTTTTTCTTGAAATTTCCGCAGATAAAGATGTTCGATTACGCTCTGTAGTTAAAGGCCAACAGTAATTCTACTTGTTTCTGTTACGCCACTGCTTCTCAAGTATGAACTGATAACATTATATTTCAATAGTTATTTATTTCGAAATTATATAAACGTCAACAAAAGCGAAAAAAGGAGATTTAAACAGTGAGAATATTCTATTAAAAATAGGATAAGTAAGTAGTATGCATACATATAAAAATGATTTTATACATACAGAACATTTTCTTTACAGTTAATACACAGTTATTAAAGTATATATATATATATATCACAACACATTTATATGTATATTTTGTTCTAAATCAAAACAATTTGCAGACAGTTAATACTATTTTCTTTATAGTTAATAAAGTTACGTAAATACCTAGTTATAGTTCAGATAAAATAATATTAAGTTAACAAGTTAATATTTAAAGAACATTCTTTAGTGAACATTTTTTTATTTGATGAAGCTGTTGTTCCATTTTTAATCACTTTTAAATTATGATCCTTGATCTCACAAAAAAAAATCAAAAACTTCCATTGGTACCAGTTTTTTAATTTAAACTTTATCCTAAGTAATATCACGAGTACAATAAAAAATATTAAAAATTTTATGGTTTTCAACCAAGAGTGGGTCATTACCCCAATCAACACAAGTGATAATGTACAAGCCTGAAAGTCATCATAGTCACGAGTAATGTTCAAATGGCCATATTATAATATTGTTTGACAAAATTTGAAAAATGTCATAATTGGTCAAAATTTTCATGCTCACACACATTTTTTTACATATTTATCAAAAATTTTAATTCTAATAATAAATTAAAACATAGTGTTATTTAAAAAAATATCTGCCATGTCATAACTCCGTCCTTCTAGAAGACAGAACTGACTTATCTCTACATTACCAACATAAACGCCAACATTTGTAAAAATTAAACATTTTTTACAATACATACGGTCTTCAAGTTACAATCCGCTCTATATACCTATTTTAACAGGAATAAATAGTTCCCATACTTATTTAAGCTGACAGTCACTTTTGACAATTTTTAAAAAACGCTATTTCATTAAAAATGGTCATATTCTTTAACAATCAAGTGCATATGAACTTTTTTTAAATAAAAATTCTTCCCTGTGCTTGTCTAATAGTAGAACAAAAGGAATAATTGATTGATTACAAAATAGTTATTCACCAATAACTGCTGGGTTCTGAGCATACCGATACAAAATTAATTTTACGATATTATTCCTACAAACTCTTCAAAGAACACAAACAATTTTTCTCTTTTTTAGATCTATATATACATAACAACGAAAATAAGAAATATTTATACACATAATGTGTAACAACTTCGTTCCTTCCGCTGTATAATGCGTTGTCTACCTCACACAAGTTAATCCATGAATCAAACGGAATTAGCATGAACGACGAATTAAAGAATTAAATTTTTAGTTAATTCATTTTTGGATAATGTATGGTGTGAAAAGTCAGTCCTGTAGTACCAAATTAGTTCATTATATCCATCTTCAAAGCTGAAAATGGAAACGTCGAAAGTTTCAAAAAGTTTCCGCTAAATTAACCTTGCGTCATGTATAATGTATTCATGCAGTTAATGTTATATACATATGCATTTTGGATTGCCTTTAATCCTATGGTTTACAAATAAATGTGTTGATAAAATAATTTTTATAGACGTCCACCTCTAATAGGTTAATTAAAATCTTATTATACAGTTATAAAACTCATATTGTAAAAATAGGAATGAATGTCAACCGTTATAATTACGAAGTAAACAAAATTTGCATGCAGATTCAACTACCAGAATAAAATATCAAATTTGAAAGTACTGAAATTATACACTGCAATCGATTAGAGTTAATGTAAATACACATTATACTTATTTGGTAATTGCAGTAAGAAAGCCATGTCTATGCAGTTCAAAAAAAATTACTGTCTTCATAAAAATTATTGTGGTAAGTTTGCTATTTAAACTCTCAATTCTACACTTACAAAAAAATTCAGCAGGTATATTTGGTTGCCTATCAAATAGTATTTTTATTCAATTGTTTTCAAAATGAAACTTACTAATGTTTAAAAATGAATACAAATATTATAAGATGGAAATACAAAATGTTGTTGGAATAGAACAGAATAATAGAACTACTGAGAAAAAAAAGTAGGAAGGCGTATGTGCGTACTGTGCCTTTTAGCACGTAATTGAATCTCCGAATATTGCCGATAACTATGAACATAAAGAAATGATAAGATAAACGTGAATTAACAACACTGGGAAATATTTTTATTAGCATGTTCCTCCTACATTAAAATAAGCGGTGTGGTAAATATATTCCTACTGATTAAGGAAATGACAAGACGCATTAAAACGAAACTAATCAAAGTACAAACATGACGTTCGTGAACAATGTGTCCCATATAATAGTTCAGGTACGTAATTTCAGTTATAAAAAAGGCATTAATATAGGCGATATTTTACAGCTCTGTTTATACATTGTTAACGGTATATCCATGATAAAAAGGCACAAAAAATGGGTAACAATCTACATTAGTATCAACATTGTAATATTTATTTTCCTGTTAATGATTATTATATACTATAGTTTACTGAAAAATGTATTTAGTAGAAATAAGAAATATTCGCTTGAAGAAGACAAAATTATGGAGAGTCCGACGTACGTCAGTTATACCGATTCTATGAATTTTGACGTTAAAAGGAAAGAAAGAACATCTCAGTACAGTGTTGATACAGAATTTGAATTCAGTTATTACGATCCAATTAAAAATAATGTACCTGGTTCGGAGGTCGCCACCATGAAATTATTGCAAAGTAATAATTGAATATTTGCGATTGTGTTTTGCATTTTTGTATCTATTTTTCTAAATAAACAAATTATTAACGTAAAAACCTACTCAATCATCGTGTAATAGAACCTTCCTCCAGATAGTGTTTTATACTGTAAATATTTGTATACGGATTAGAAGTAAAGAGCAAATCCGTTCGACGAATAAAACTGAGTTGCAACAGTGTTTAAAATGTAGCCGTTTCCGCTCAAATTTATCACAAATTCTGATTCACAAATGTGTAATTGATAACAACAGTGAAAAAGAAAATTTGCTAGCAACACGTCGTGTCGAATATTGTAAAGTAAGTAAAATAAAACTTAACCTCATTATTTTAACTAAACAAATTCCAGGTGTGTCATGGACTTCGTCGAGGAATTGAAGTCGCATCCTAGCATTATCATAATAATAGTGGGCTTTATGGCCACTTTAGCATCGGCAATTTACGTGTGCATCAACAAAAATGAAGGAGCGAGCGACAAATGGCATGGGAATTACCACGAAATCGACGATGATGGGCATAGGCTGTCTGTAATCAGCGATTATAGTACAAACGGAGAATATGTGTATTTTCGGGGATCTCCGACAAGCAGTCATACTAGCGTCATGTAATTGCCTATCGGTCTATCTTTACTCTGTTATTAAATTATGCTGTAACTTTATCAAAAAGTAAACGAATCATTTCAAAAGTAGTTGTGCGTTCCTATCTCATATCTATCAGTTGAAAATTGTGATCAAATGGTAATGAAATGTGGCTTGCTATTTTCACATTCTTCGTCACTTTCTTGACGACATTCTTGTTAATCACATTCCTAAGTTTGGCCGTCTACAGATTTTGGATTGCGCAAAGAATAATTTCGAGACAATCACACCAAATGAAAATCCAAGTGTTTAATGAAAAAGTTAAAGACTTGTTAAAACCGAACGATGACTCAGACGAAGAGGAGGCGCTGGATTACCTCAACCGCACACGAGACACGTAACAGTGGGTTAAAGTTGCAAGTAAGTGCGTATGAACGGAAGCTAATCACAGCTTTATCATTTTTTATTCCAGATAGTCAAAATTTCCGCAATTATTTATAGCTGTGATTTTTCCGAGTGTCCGATTTCTTTCGCCGAAATCTAACCAGACCAGCCGTTCACCTCTTCTGCAAAATGTTTAGGGAAAAATTCCAATAACTGTCGCCAGTGCATTATTATATCGACCAGCTCCAGTTAGCGAATGCATTTATTTTGGTCTTAGAAAGGATGCCATGTATGTGTTAATATTTTCATCCAAGTGTGCTATGGAGGTACAGTTAGGAGCGTGTATGCGTGTTCCGTTATGTCACAGAAACTTCAAATTGCGCACACGAGATGTAAATGCTGCGGGTTCGGAATTATTACGAAATTTCGTTTGTAAAAAATTATAGCAGGGAAAAGCGGCATTATTCGTGTGAAGGAAGCGTTTAACGCTATTGTTGTTGCACCTTAATTGACTGAATACAGTTAATCATTACGAAGCTTAACGCCCCTTGTAAATTCATGAAGATGCAAAAATGGAACGTGGCAAGATTCCACTTCATACTTCGGAAATTCGCACAATAAATCATTCGCAATCAAAAGTTGCTGATGGTTCGGCAACAGGTGGTCGAATCTTTTGAAGGTTTATTAGGACAAAGCACTCAGCACGGGGAAAAACGAAAATGTGGATGTATCCGTATAATGTTGTTTTCTATTCGCCGCGTTTTACGGACGATCAAATTATAATGACACAGAATACATGACCGGAAAACCATTGGAAGATGCTAAATGGAGGTTAGAAGTTAATGACGAAAAGATCAAATGTCTGTTTACTGCACACATCCACTGTGATTCAAAGAAAGGAATGTGTGTGAGTATCACTCCTTTATATGAGAATACTGGAACTGACAACCGCTGCAAAACTTGCAAGCAAAAAATTGTAAGGAAAAGAAGAGTAAAAAAAAATCAATTTTTAAAACAAAATTATGGAAATCGATGTACTTTTTTTAATTATTTGAAGGTGCTATGTTAAGTTTACAATACCAGTTATAATTTCAAAAATCAAACATATACTCAAATAATTACACTTAAATTTATTTACCTCTAACGCTATTAGTAACAATTGAATAGACATAGTAATAAAAGTTAAAGTACCTTTTACACACCCACATTAATTTGTCAATTAAAATTAACATTTTCATCCGTAATACCATGACTGATTAAAAATTATCGGCGAAGTTCTGGTCTGGATCACGGTTCTTATTACTGTAGGCTTAAAAACTCTCGACGATTCAGTCAAGAGTGATATTCAAACGACCATTCACCACGAAATTGTACATTTTATCCCTGTAAAATTGTTTTGGTTGGTTAGAACTTGAAAAATGCAACAATTTCATTGGACCAAATTACCAATTAAATAATTAACGTCGTTGTTTTCTTTTTAAAACCATAAAAGTGGTACGTGTGTTAATTTCACTGATAAATTTTCCTGTTAGTGTCAAATTTAATTTAAACGTG
>QDEB01082244.1:0-18944 GCA_004193795.1 Asbolus verrucosus
CAATGCTCTATTCTAAATTCTCTTAGTTGAGGTTGATTATTATCTACATATCTATCTAAAGCTGCATGCAGTCATAGTTCAGTTCCTCGCGGAGACTTATTACCTCACTAGCTGTGACCAACGTTAGTAAAACATTGGAACTGGATTAACTGTTTCGATAAAAAATGCAAACCTGGCAATTTTTGACGAGATATGAAAGGAAAGTTTAAAGAACAGAAATGTGACAGTGCTCGATAAAATCTGACAGAAAGGCATTGTTGTGTGTTTTTTTTTTTGGTTGCTAAACAATGAACTTTTAACAAAACGATCACAATTATTGTTTTACTATTACAATAATCAATTTTTGCAGAAGTTCCCAAACCGTGGGACCGATTTTAATTTATTTATTTCTGACAAAACCATTCATCCGGAGAGAAACTGATATAAAGGTTCTTGATCACATTTTGGCTCATAAACGCACCCTGAAATTCTTGGAAGACCATTCCCTAACACCCTGTATTTAATCATAAAGAATCATTTCTATTTCATATTTTGTAAAATCAATTACTACTAATCTATGGAAAAAAAAAACAGAATAACAAATATTAATTAAAGCAATGGGTGTTTTTTAAATTCAAAATTTTGTAAATTTACACAAACACCGATGATACATTCATTTATTTCTACTGATAAAGTGACAGTATTAACCAGCCAATCACATATTTATGACATACCTAGCTACAAGTTCCATATGATTATATGCTACTTTTAAAAATAGTTTCATTAATAACTATTATAAAAATGTTAAAAATGCTCAAGAAAACCAGGTGTAACTACAGAAATGCATGACCAGAATTAAAATTAAAAATTATGTTGATATGGAAATATATCAAAACTCATGATAAATTATTTTGGTAACGGGGCCTCGTTAGTTGAAAAAATAGGAACCTATGCGGTTTGTTTCTCAGGAATACTTTTCCCAATTTTAATGGTGTATGTTGAAAGTGACTTAAGGCGACTAGTCTAATTTGGACTTGTAGTAACAAAACTCCATTTCGGTTAATAACAGTTAATTGAAATACCACTGGCACTATTTATAAATAGGTAAACAATTTTAGGAACAAATTTGAAACTGAAAACTTTATATATTTAACATTGAATTTTTTTATAAATGAAAAACAACAGTTATGAACGACAATAATTTCAATTATACATGTGAATCGAAAAATTATGACATTTATTGCTAGATTTAGAAAGACCACTGTTATAGATTTACGTGAAATTTGGAAAAATCTAGTATTTTTTTAAATGTGTTTTGGGCAATATAATCAACAAATAGTTAAATAGGTTATAGAAAGTTACAATCGATGACAGTGACAGTTTTTACCATTTCACATCTACTTAAGCTGAGGCTTTATTTCGGGGTAAGAGAAAAAATTTCTGATCGCCGATTTGACATTGACATTTCAGATATATAATAAATAGACCATATCAAGTTGTAATTGTTACTCATGTTATTAACGACGCTGAATTAATCAACATCGTCTTATTTAGTTCTCTATATTCTCTAACTACAATGTTTTTGTTCAGTTGACAACAAGATATCAAGTATCTATCTACCCTTTGCAGGAGTAAATCAAAAAACCTCGAAGAATTCAAAGTGATGCAGAAATGTTAATTTGAATCCTAATCTTTACATATCATTTTCGGATTCTAATGACATATACTTTATATCCAAAGCTTATTCCAAAAAATTGTGTCAGTATGTTGCTAGGTTATCTTGGCTATCTTATCCTGTTAATAGCTTATATAGCACTATATTTTTCTATTCACTCACTCATGAGAAATACCCAAAACAAAATTTAATTTTTCAAATTGGATAAATTTAAAATGACTCGTAGTAGTGTCGGATTCGAAGTGTTTATCGAATATCGAATTAAAAAATATAAATACAATTTGTTTCATTCAAAAAATCTTTAATCGATAATTGTATTAGTGAAAAATCACTGTAATTTACATTTCACTGATTAAAAACGATTGAATCTTTAAATCTAATGTAAAATTTGTTTACTGCTTTATACAAATGTGTCATTATTATAATGATCCAATGAAAGTATGTAATTTTAATATGTAAAAAAGGTTTTGTTTTTTCTTATTTTTGAATCTCGAAAGTTTCGAAAAAAACATTACATTTCAAAAATTGTGGTTTATGTAAAACACCAACATTTTGTATCGCATGTTTTACTTTTAAGTTATCCTAAACGCACTACTTTAAGGCAGTACAAATTGCTTTTCGCATATTTTACTAACAAAAAAACTGAATTACATAACAGAGAAAACGCAAGTATGTAGTGGTTAAAATTTAAATTTTTTACGTCACTGACCTTTCTAAGTTAAAGGGAACATTATATAATTCTTAATACTTGTATTAACAACTGCTTATCATTTGCAGTGCAATAAACACAACTACTGTAATTTGGTTGTGGAGTTAACCTGATTTTACCTTGCTCCCCCTTAATCATATTCTCTAGCCTATAAAGAACCAAGAAGTATGTAGGTGTATAAAATTACAAACAAAGTATGTTGAAATAAAGCTCAAATTTACAACCCCCCAACGTACTTACTGAAACAAATACAAGTTTGAAACAATTTGCAATCAACTATTCTTCATTAAATCACTAATAATTGACCGAATTCATCTGATTATTACATCTATTCAACTAGCAGGAACAGCAAATTTCCATAGAAATTAACTTAACTCATTGTTAACTAACTGTTCCTAACTTGTTAAATATTGTGCTGTCTCTAAAACCGTGGTTATATTATGACGGTTCACGAAGAATTTATTAAAAATTATTGTGTTAAATATAATCTTGAAATTAAAAACCAAAAAGTTGTATCTTTGACAAATGCATTGATTACAACTGTAGCATAATTTTTGGAATTTGTACAATAACATTTTCTTAAAACTAGTAATTAATGACAAAATTTTAACAAAAATAAAAGCCATTTCAATCGACACCATAACAAAGTATCTACATATTAATAAATAATGACGATTCACATCTTTCGTTATGTTGAAAAAACTTTAATATTTCAATAAAAAATGAAGCACTTGAGTTGCTATTTTATAAACAAATTTAAAACTCTTTTTCAAACACAGTTACTCCACCTATGTGGCATCAATTTGACAAAATTACAGGTGTACCTAGCATAACCTTGAAAGATAATTCATATTTCACAGTGTTTTCAATTATACTTGAAAAAGGATGTTTCATGAGTCACATAGTTAATCACTGAAGTTAATCGAAATCTAAGAATACTGATATTTAATACTTATTCATAATATTTAGTAGACAAACAAACAGTATTTCCATTGTTGTTCAGATGTCACTTTGTATATAAGGGAAAATGGGCTCATTTGAAACTTCACAAAACTAAATGATTACAGTTTAACAAAAAAGTCTAACGGCTTATAGTCCATTATGTCACCTAAAATTGTATAATAATGGTACATCATTTGGTACGTCATGTAGCATAAGGACTGTATTTTGTCCCAAAGCTCCTTGTGGGAAGGATGTATGCGACATTTGTGATATATGCGAAGTTATGTATGAAACAATTATTATTCATGTGCAATAATTATTGTAGTAAGTTTAATGAGAAGAAAAATATACAGACGCAGTTTAAAAACATAACAACCGGCGTAAATAGTAGTTCTATTGATGAAAAATAAATACTGTTAAGAACAAAAACAAAAACCACCAACATTTATCACTTCAAGCATAAGATGAAATTATCAGAAAACAAAAGCACGTGTCCCACACATCCGTCGCGGTAATTACTAATTAGGCCACTTAAGTCCCATTATAAAATTTTTGGTTAGTTTTCTGACAAAGATGATTACATTATAAGAATCTTCATAAATTATTTATTACGGTATATACGCGTCACATACTGTTTCCCGTGTAATATATGGGGAATTAATATTTACATTTATAAATAGCTCTTCGCTTTTCGAAAAAAAAAATTAACATTTGCAGAGTTAAAAACATTCATTGTGGAAATTGACATCCCTTGACATCCTCGAGAAAACTAAGACAAAGCGCCAAATTTAAATGATTCTTTTATTATGTTTACTGTTTCACACACATCACCTAATAAATTTGAAATTTTCCCGCCAACAAATTGAACGTTTTTTTTTTCCAGTCACATACAAATCTTTGTCTGCGAATTTGATGGCTGTCTTGGAAAAAACTTGACAAACTGGTCATATAGATAAACACTGTCTAGTATCTATAATTAATTATGTAGATTAATATGCAAATTTAGAAGCGTCAATCCCAACAATACAATTATTAATACTGCGGTCCTAAACCCTACCCTGACAAAATCCCTACCCACAACTTCCGTTTCACACTTTTGCTTCACTGCCAACAATACAAAATATTAATAAACAATCTGCGCGCGTTTATAGAAAGTAAAACTGAAAACAAAAATACGGCAACATTAAACAAGTTGAACAAATCCGCGATATTCCCATTTGATAAATGGACGATCCTTAAAAAAAGGGTTAATAAGGACTATATTCGTCCAAAAAACTGACGCTCCGGACAACCAAGCGGACCGTTTTGTTATTGAGATCTTCTCGGCATTCTGTGCTCCTGATATTTGCGCGCGATATTACGGATAGTTTTTAACTTTTCTTATGAGAAATATTTATTTATTAATCCATTTTGTTTATAAATACAGCTTATATTTGGCACCCTTTACATTTTCCCCTTGAAAATATTAATTATAATAATTAATTATTCGGTTGGAAATTGGATCCACTTCGTCGATTCATTGACATATGCATCTGCGACTGCGACAGTTGCTTACAATGCTGTTTATAAATAGGTGGGTTTCTAATATTTGCGTACTAAGAAAATGGGAATATGTTACACAAATAATAGTTTATATATGTCGGTTATTATAACGGACCTTAATACATAAAGGCTGGATGTTAATGCGCGAACTGGTGAGCTGCAGAAGTGTTTACGGCGCGCAAAAACTGTGGTTACCAGATTGAGGAATGGTACCGTGCAAAGGCAAAAAAAAACGATAAATAAATCGGGGCACGGCTGCCAACATTCTTAAATGAAAAACATTAATTATTTTCTGAACAAATGAAAGTTGAGCTGTTGCAATAAGGCGACTTGATCTATCGGCTATTATAATGTTGGGAGTTGGAGGCAGAAGCGAAATCGGGGCTATTAAGAATGAATAGTGGGTCGTAGGTGCGAGATTGTCCTAGGCCTGGCCCCGACTCGTGATCGATCTAAGTCTAGGGCTGGGAGGTGGCCGGCGAGTGTCGCCCCGGGGGGCCGCAAAAGTCCTAGTCCGGCCCCGGCCACCTAGTCCTTTTTTTGTAATGCATACCCTTCAAATATGGCGACGCGAATGTAAGCTACATAATTAAAGTGATACGGGGCCGTGCCGCGCTTGGGACTTCCAGCCTGCAGCCCCACACTCAGACCAGGGGCTCCGAGTGAGCCCTCTTCATCTCCAGGCGCATTTCTTGCGAAATATTCCGATTTCGACTTGTTCCGAAAAAGCGAGTCGTGGACATTTTCTCTATTATTACCTTTGCAGCAGCAAGTTCATCTTTATAGTTGTATTCCGGGCATGTGTCTTCGGTGGACTCAGGCAGAACAACGGATATCCTTACGGTTTTGCGGAGCTCCTTCGGTGATTTGTCCGACTCTTTTTGGGATCCTAGAGGAATTAACTGGGCACGTTTGATTTCTGACATTATTTCATAAGAATTAACTGTTCAATATCACAACACATTACGATTTCGCTCCAACATGTTTGAAACACACTAGCTCAAACAAACTACGAATGCTAGTTTTGAGATGCGTGCGCACGCCACTGCGCACATTCTGACATTTAACATATGATGCAGCTATCTGTCTGAAAAGAGAACATCCCGGCTAAGCAGGTTCCTATAAAACGAGGATTGCGCAATTTTTAATAGATGACGCTAAAGATACAATACTATTACACCAGTTTTTTTTTATTTTTTAAGCCTGCCATTCACCATTTAAGTTTGAAAAAGAAGTTTTTGCCTTTGTACATGTTTCAGTGTAATACAATTTTTATTATTTTGTTTCCAATGCACAAATATGGAGAAATTTTGATTTTCAATACCTTTCAACCAGCCGTAAACCAACAATGCTACAATTACAGAAGGATTAATTATGATCTATGTATCTATTATCAAATAAAGCTTCAGAATATTTTTTTATGTCGAAAGACAGGTAACAAAGATTCAACAGGCTCCAAACATACCACACATTATCCTTAAATTCCTCCGTGATTAGTCCCATTGTTGGTTTATTGATCTTGAAAAGTCGAAAGCTCGTAAAATATTTATTTTCACATCTACTCCAAAGAATAAAACACATTTTTTACTTCCCTTGTGTAAGCTAAAGAGAGGGAATATAGTCAAATAAAACTGACTATCATGAGTTTTTATGTTTTTCTTGACGGCTCATGATGTGAATAATACGAATGTGGAAGTCACTAATTTCCTTCGGAAATTTGTTGCCTCCCCTAGATCTTAGAAATTATTTCGGTTATCCCAAGGACGAAAATACTTGTAAGTTTACTCTTACACATTAAGGTGTTTCAAAAAATTATAAATATTATTTTGAAAACTAACCACTACACATGCATCTCTTCTATGTCATAATGATTTCCCAAAACAAGAAGATATGTGTTATAGTAACCAAGTAATCCATTAAAATAAAGAGAGAAAACGAATTTCTGCGATAGTCGATGCTTATGAAAGACAAACTGAAATATGCTTGTGACTATATTACCTCATTTTATTATCATCTCATCATATTATCTCTTTTAAGCTTGGCGTAAGTGAGAACAACTTTTAACTCAAACGACATTTTTTGATGTTTTTAATAAACAATTTCATATTTCTCGATGTTTGTGTATAATTTGATCCGATTTTCTTTTCCTTGGCAGTAACAAAAAGTAAAGTTCCTGATTAGAAAAGGAACTTTAAAAAACAGAAAATAAATTCTTTGCAGAAAAATGCTAAAAAAGTGTTGGGGAAATATCAGTTACCATTTTTTTTTGTTACATTTGTCAGTGCCAAATTGGAAATAGAAATATAGTCAAAATATTTTAAACTAGAGACTGGTTGAACTTTGAGACGTCAGAGATTAATTACCGTGTTCATTTTAGCGCACGAGCTTAGCAAGGAGTGCTATAGTATTTGATCATATTTCTCTCGATCGCTCGCTCGCTCGTTCAGTGTATCTGATCGATAACTTGAGAACGCTTTGATCTATCAGCTTCAAATTTTGTATATGGCTTCTTTGTCAAAATCTACAGGTCAAGTTTTACGAGAAAAATCGAATTTTCCCATAAACGGTTTAAAACATTGAAATGGCACTTTCAGATGTATATTTCTTGTCCCATTCCAAATGGGTCAAAGTCAACATCCCCCCCCCCCCCTCCGGGGAAGCATTCACGCATACAATTCACTTAAATTTCGCATTAATAATTTGGAATATATTAAATACTATACCTGCCAACAGAAACGAGCTATGGATAAGAATTGCAAATGAAGTAAGAAAGCTAAGAAGATACCAAAACTACTATGATTTGTAGTTTTTTCCAATCTTCGTTAACCAACTCCTATTGGTCCATCTTAAAGTGTTTTTGATTACCTTAGGAAACGCAATAGAAAAGAAATTTTTGCACAAGTAAGAAAGCACACCCACTTCTTTAAAGGGAGTATAGCGGTTTACTTACATAACAACCTGTATATGTACTTTTTTCAGTGTGGCTCTTTAAAGTAGGTAACAAAAAACAGAAAAAACAAAAATCTGTCGATATGGATGTGATAAATTATATAACTGTCGCAGTCTCTTTATTTTCCTGCTAAGTTGATATCCGCATTGTCGACCAACTTTTACATAATTATGTGCAATACTGATATAATTATGTATTCTGAAATATCTGAAATAAATATTTAATATTAAATGAAATAAGATTTTATCGATTTGAAAATGTGATAGTTTGTTTATATGTTCATACATATATGTACTGGTGTTAAACAATAATGAAGTGTTAATGGGTATATATTACGTAAAATACACAAATTAAATCGTAAATATTCACAGGTAATAAACTAAGTTAAGTACATATATACACGCATTATTTATCATAAAAAATAATTATTTCTTTTATATATCAGCTAACATTAACTATAAGAAAACTAGGATTTCTCAGCTACTGCTTATAGCAACGAAACACTTATGTTACTTAATTTGTTACTTTTGTCAAAACGAACTCCACTGGTCTACACTTTGAAAATAAATTTATATCATTAAAACCTTTGCAACAGTTTGCAACTTATAATTTATTTTAACAAAATATAGGATTATTAGGAACAGTGCAGTTGTTTTTCCGTTTGGAAATGGATATAATAATATAAATTATATAAAGATATAATTAATCTAAATATAAGTAACAACAAATAATTGTTTTCTTTGCTTGTGTGTATACAATGTAATAATCTAAATTGTCAAAAAATTATAGCAATTTTAATTCACTTTCGTAACTGTGAAAGTGTTAAAAAAACTACTTGTAACACCACTACCTATAAACGATCACATTGCTAATATCAATAAAATTTGAACATAAAATGTGCATTACCATTAAAAACAAATTGCTTTGAGGTATGATTAAAAGTATTTATTATTGATTTTTAAAAGGCTGTTATTTTGGCCACACTGTATACAACGTAATTTAAAATAACACCGAGAAATAAAAATGACCATTGATAAGTTTAATTTCAATAATTTTACACACTGACATGAACCACAAATTAATACCGTGAAAATGCAGGTAAGTACGTAAATTTGGACGTGTATTGCTCTCAGTGGCAAGAAAAATGTTTCGTTGGGTGCAGTTAATAGTTAATAATAACAAAAACAATAAATTAAAATTTATTAAACCCACAATGATAATAATACCGTATGACAAAAACTATTATATTTACAAATATTAATTTAATATTATATAGTTTCAGGAATTTTTCTCGTTATTAGGTATAATCGATTCCGTGTTTCGGAATATTTGGTTTTGCTTTAATGCCGTTTGAGTATGTTCGTCAATGTACTCACCGACATTCTAATTGCAAGTTAGGTTCTTTCTTTTGGTGCCATGACAGATTTTATGAGACCTTGACTTTGTTTTTCTTTTTGAAAATACTCCAGAACATTTAAAATAATTTTTTCTACTTGATAAATGATAACGATATTTTCCGCGAGTTAAAAGTTTCGTAAAAGAAAATTAAAATAAAAAAACGAAGGAATAAGAATCGACAAATAATTTGTTGTAATAGTTAACTGTAATAGAAAGGAATATTGCAAAATCTCAGATTGCATTGATTCCTTATTTTTTTGAAGAATTTCAAAGTTAAGCAATTTTTAATCATAATGAAAGCACCATAATATAAAAAGTTAATACTCAAGCTATCAAATTAATAATTAGAAAATTTAAGCTTAATTCACATTTTTCAAGAGTATAGTAAACCTTGAAAAAACAGCATAATATTATATATGTTGGCCATGACTTATACATTTAGGTTAGTGTTGTAATCTCTAGATTCAAATCTGCAGAAATTGAATAGTGAGTTAATTAAAATGAAAAATGATTTTACGGTGTTTAGCAATAAATATGAAAGCCATTTTACTTGATGTAAATGGGTTTGTAATTTTTAGGTCAGATCCATTATTATTGCATTATTATTTTCTACTTTAATTATCAAGAACATTTTTAGATAATTTATTTTTCATATAAAAGGAAAGTGAATATGGAGCTCTGTTAAATACTCAAATGTGACTATCATAAATTTCGACATTATAAGTACTTAAAATTTCATTACTAACAAATAAACTACCTCTGAACTAGTAATAGCGTTACTTTTATTAAACATTGCAACAGCGTAAATGACATGTTGAATTTGTTGTTTGCAGTTATTCTTCATAATGTCGATATTATGAAGCACAATTATTAAAAGTTTTCCTATCCAAAGTGTTCTGAATTATGTATTTAACAACTACCAAAATATATACCTCCAACACATCCCTTCTACTGCAATAAATTAGTGACCTACAATTTAGGGTTCGTAAGAGGGGAGATCTGGTAGAACCTCATGGTTTAGTGGTCGCAGAGTTTCGTTACTAAAAATCTTGTCAGATTCAGTCAGTATGTCTGTCATAAAACTATTGTTGAAATGAAGTTAATAAGGGCAGCGCGACGTGTTATTAGCAGCTTCAGTCAACAAGAAACCATCATCAGTACCTTAGAAGAAACAAATATTTCTCAGTGTGGTGCAGAATGGAAAAATGCTATACCTTACGAAATGGTTCCGGGACCCAAACCGCAACCCCTTTTGGGAAATACATGGAGATTTATACCTTTTATAGGTATTGTGTTGTTTTACATTTAAATTTTATTACTTACTAATGAAGGAAAACAGGTGATTTCCAGATCGAACATATTGACAAAGTTTCGAGAAAATTATATGAGAAATATGGGAAAATTGTGAAAATGGAGGGTTTATTGGGTCGTCCTGACATGCTCTTTTTATTCGATCCTGACGAAATTGAGAAAGTTTTCAGACAAGAGGATGTGTTACCCTTCAGACCGTCAATGCCGTCTTTAAATTATTATAAACACGTTTATAGGAAAGAATTTTTCGGCGATAATGGTGGCGTAATAGCAGTGTAAGTCTTGCATCACTGATTTCCTTCCTTAAAAAATATTAGTAGAAATTTCAATATTGATTTACAACATTTTTAGGCACGGCGAGAAATGGCAGAACTTCAGGTCAAAAGTTAATCAAATAATGCTACAACCTCGCGCTACCAAAATGTATGTCAAGTCCATTGCCACCACATCTCAAGAGTTAGTAGACAGGTGAGACTCTCATTTTCATGCACGTTTACTTAAGTGGAGCGAATCGAAAAATAAGAACTTCATTTAACATTATAACAGGATCGAAACAATCAAAAATGACGACGAAGTCCCTGGAGATTTCCTTAATGAGATTCATAAATGGTCACTGGAATGTAAGTATTCAACAAATTATTTTAAGACATTTTCTCAATTATCATAAAGCAATTGCGAGGATTGCCTTGGATGTTAGACTGGGCTGTTTAGATTCCAATGCTGATCCAGATACGCAAAAGTTAATCGACGCCGTCAACACTTTCTTTATTAACGTACCGATTTTGGAATTAAAAATACCGTTTTGGAGATTATGGAACACGCCTACTTTTAAGGCGTACATTCAAGCTTTGGATACCATTAGAGAGTAACAACTTGTTCAACTGAATATTGAAATAAATACATTAGCCTTATTTTAGCATTACTATGCAACATATTAATGTAGCGATGAATCATATAAATCAAAGTGATGAAGAACCTTCTGTTTTACAAAAAGTTCTGAGAATTGACAACGATACGAAAATTGCGTCAAATTTAGCACTAGACATGTTCCTTGTCGGAATTGATACTGTAAGTGTTACTTCACATTCTTGTTTACTGTTAAGTTGATTCTCCATTGCGTCACGTAATTAAGAAAATGTTTCTTTGTGTTTCAACTAAATGTAAGTTTAATGTTGTTTCGCAAGTAATAATATTTCTAGCATTGTTTTTTTTTCAATTGTGCAATTTAATTATAGACTTCTAACGCAGTAGCTTCAATCTTATACCAACTCGCCATGCATCAGCAAAAACAAGACATCCTTTATAAAGAAATCAAAAAAATCTTACCATATACCAACACGCAAATAACCCATGAAAAATTAGACCAGATGATTTATTTGAAAGCTTGTATAAAAGAAACTATGAGGTCTATATAGAAACGTTTTAGACAATAACTTTTTACTTATTATTGGGGTTTTTAGAATGTATCCGGTGGTGATTGGTAACGGCAGATGCACAACAAGCGATCGTGTGATTGGAGGTTACCAGATACCGAAAGGAGTAATCATATTAATAAACACAATAATTATTCTCTTTCGTTTCTATAATAATTGTAGGTTCAAGTGATATTCCAACATTGTGTCATAAGCAATTTAGATGAATATTTTACAAAAAGTAATGAGTTTCTTCCCGAGAGATGGTTGAAGAATAACGAATTATATAAGCACCATCACCCGTTTGCATCTCTACCTTTCGGATTTGGAAAGCGGATGTGTTTAGGCAGAAGATTTGCAGATTTGGAAATTCAAACAGTTTTGGTGAAAGTAAATGCAGCCGATTGTAACTTATATTTCTAGATTACTAAATTGATTTTTAGATAATGCGCAACTACAAGATTGAGTACCATCACAAGAAGCTTGACTATCACATTCATCCCATGTATACACCTAATGGACCATTGAAATTAAAATTTATCAATCGAGTTCAATAATAGAAGTCTACGTAATTACGTTCCGAAAGCTAAAAGACAAGGTCGACATTACGAAGATCTTATTTTGGGTCACGGTTACTACTGCGTTCAGCAGTCAACCTTTAAAATTGAATTCAGTAAATCATAAAACATTAATACTGTATAAATTTATTTTATAACGATAATTTACAATACAGGTACACATAATAGAATAAATAATAATTTTCATTCATCCCGTTTGATGACTTTAAACCTTAATTCGCCATCTGGAGCATACATAAAAGTAACTTTATATTCCAAAGGCTCGTGGTGATATTCTAGTTTATAAGATCGTATCAACTAAAAATAATTATCTAGAAGAATGCATTATTTTCATTAAAATAAAATACCTTAGCTAATAAAACTTGAATTTCAAGATCCGCGAATCGTCTTCCTAGGCACATTCTGGCTCCGTAACCATAAGGTAACGAAGCGAAAGGATGAATTTTGTAACCGTCAGATTTCTTCATCCACCGTTCGGGAATAAACTCTTCAGGCTGATTAACAAACTCTTCCATACTTCCCGTTATAAGTGTAGGAAAAACCACTTGTACACCTTTCGGAATTCTATAGCCCTGAATTACAGCATCCTGTTGCAAAGTTCTTCCATTTCCGATGACTGTGGAATACATTCTACAAATGAGAGTTTTTTTTTATTTACTTCGGCATGTGGTAAATTGGTACCTGAAAACCTCTTTGACGAAAGCTTTTAAATATTCCATTTGGTCAAGAAGTTTTGTATTTAAAGGGGTATTAGGATTGGGTATTATTCGTTTGAGTTCTTGATACAATTTCTCTTGTTGTTCCGGCCTTGTTGCTAATTGATAAAGGATAGAACAAACAGCCATTGATATCTATAATCATGTGAAATTGGTAAGTTGTTGACCTTGTGTGAATTGTAGATAATTATTATGTACTATTACGTAACACTCACTGTATCGATTCCGACCAGAATTAAATCCAAGGCTAGGATATAAGCAGTTTTCTGATTTGGTTCATTGGCAAGGATTCTCTCAACCAGTGAAAGATCATTTTCGTCTATTACAGTCTTTAACTTGAGTCGTTCCATTGCGGCGTCAATATGTTTTGTACAAATCCTTGAAAGTAGAATTACGTTTTATATTAAGAAATTTTTGTGTTATATCAATTTTACTTTATAAAATAGTCCATATTTTCAACATATCTGGTCCAAAGTGGAGTTGGAAAATATCGCCAGAATGGAAATTTTAGTTCTAAAATTGCCACATTTCTTAAAGCGTATTTTGCAGCTTCAATAATTTTTTGAGGTTCTGAATTTTCAGAGAGATTTGGATCCAAACAACCTAATCTTACGTCCAAAGAAACTCTGCCAATGCCTATAAATTACATTATTATTATATTCATTTTGAAAACTTTTTCTGCATACATTCTAAAGCCCACTTGTGGATTTCATTGTCAAAATCTCCAGGCATTTCATCTTGGTCATCCTTCATATCCATCATTCTGGTAAAAATAAACATCTTCAGAACCACTGAAAATGAATTTGAAAATTATGTTACCTTTTAATAAAATCGTGTGTGACGATTTCTATAGGTTCAATATATTTCCTCACAGTCTGCACTTGTAAGATGGGCTTTTGGACTTTGCTTCTGAATTTTCTCCAAGGTTCACCATGTCTGTAAAAATATCGGAAAGGTTATATATATTTCACTGGTAATAAATAATTACACTCCCACAACTCCAGCCAGTTCTCCAAAAAATTCCTTCCTCACCATACTTTTGTACCTAACTAAACAAGGCATAGAGGGTCTGAAAGGTGTTGGTCCTTCTTGTCTGTAGATTTTCTCTATTTCATTGGCGTCGTAAACAAAAAGCAAATCAGGTCTTCCCACAAGACCTGATAATTTTACTATTTTACCATATTCCTTGTAGAAAAGTGCAGATAATTTGGCAACGTCAGAAACATCATACTGACCAATTATTGGTAAAAGTCGCCACGTATTGCCCAAGACTGGAATTGGTCTAGGGCCTGGTATTTCCGAATACGGTTTGGCTTCGCTTAAATTTTCAACATGAGGGCAAAGAGTTGGAGCTGATACTATCTGAGAACGCTTTCTGATTATAGTTTTTGCGACTTGAGTCGCTTGGTTAATTTTAGACATTATTACCATTTCGAACAATAAATAATTATTAGTGATATCTAAAAGAAATACACACTAAATATTAATTTTTAATTTGACAAATTGTAATTATTTTAAAAATGTAGTAACAATCTTAAAAAGATTTCCATTTTTTCATTTTGCTAAATTTCCAGTAAGTTATCACCGTTAATATTAACAATTAAAAGATAATACAAAAATTTGGTACTTACCCAATAAATATTAAAAAATCTATGTTATTAAAGAATTCATTTAAACATCTTTTTATTTCATATAATTTTTGAAATAATACTTTTTAGAAACGAACACAGTGAGTGCTTTAGCAGTAACGGAGGTAAAATACTAAAGAACAGTCGACCTCATTTTCACTGCTTTCTCTGTCTTGTCTTCTCGTTAAGGTCACCGAGTATTGTGTCATCAGTGAGGCACTGTACCGAAATATAATTATTTCAAGGAGGAATTAAAGGGTTTTTATTTTAATTTTAAAAAAGTCTACATCATAAAAGATTTTCCTCAGTAAATGTATCAAAAAAAATCCATTCTCATTTGAAATTTACTACTCACAGTGAAAGAGGAACAGATAACTAAAAAAGAATGTCCACACACGATAGGAACATTAAATAACTATGTAACCCATTAAACTCTTCCACTTTTAACTTTTTGTAACAAACATGATCTTGCAAAACAACTTAAAATCTCGATATGTTTTCTGCTTATAAAAAATCCAATCATCTTTCGTTGGCCGAATTCGGCCATCATTATTATGACGAACTGGAAACTCCAGCGTAAAAATACCACTACATAAAAGAGAATGGTTTATATGTGGAACTCATACATAAATAATATTAAAATATAAAGAAATTCTAGAAGAAATCAACAGATGTCACTATTAACAATTAATAATATACGCTATTATTAGTTATTATGTGTATGCATTATTGTTATTAATAAATAATAAGCTTTTTTTTGATTTACTCTTTAAATCTTTATAATAATGTTACATATATCGACACATGTTTGTTCTTAATTTTAAAATTATATGAACTAATTTGGTGTTGTGGAGTTATAAATTGTCGTCGTTTTACTATATTTAATTGCACATCTGTTGTAGGCCTTCCGGATCTGTCATGATGTGAGAAATGTAAATACTTTTTTAGCTTTTGTAGTTTCAAAAGTGTTAAGCTGAAAATTGTTTGATAATATTAACAGACAAAACAAAAACAAAATATTGGACGTATAATCTTGTCAAAATGCCCAAACTTCGTCATAATTGGAAAAATAATTGGTGACTGGAAGAAGGAAATAATTCAAAATTCATAAAAAAATATAACGATAAAAAACAGATATTAGTTTGAATTTTTTCACTTTGTATGGTAAAGAGAAAGGAAAACAATAATTGTTAATGTTTCACCGGTTATTTTCAATAATAATAAATTTCAAAACTCAAAACTGATCAAAACAGGCTCGTTCCCTTTTTCCAAACACGGATGTGTCTATGTCAGTGTTTATTTTATATAATGTAATTACATTTTTAACTATGCATAAAATGAATGACATTTTTTTCATGTTTTTTAACGAAACACTAAAATGACAAAGTTCAAATATTTCATGACCTACAAAGAAGTTGCAAAGCAATTTTTTTTTTAATTGTTATGGTGGTTGCCACTGCAAAATCGCTTAGTATTAAAGAATTCACTTCAAAAGTCTGAAGTCGGAACGTGTGGATCTTTGAATTCTGTAGATGTCTGATTTTTGATGAACCTTTAAAATGAATTAGTCAATGCCCTATCAATTTTTTCCGCACAAGCATTTTTAATATGGGTGCAGAATTTGCGCACTTTCACGTGCAAAAAAAGTAGAAACTAAATCTGAAGTAAAAAAAATATACAGGGTCATTATAAATGTAAATGGTCTTATTGCCGCTGTATAATCATAATAATTTGAATTGTTTAATTTTGACATATAAGAACACGATTTGTCATTATAGTGAACTGGAGGTTATGTAAAAAAAAATTTTGAATTATTAATGTAAACAGAATAGTGTACATATTAAAAGGCAGGTTGTTTATAACATTGTAATAAAGTAAGTAGAGAAGTAATTGAATATATGTGGTTTAATCTTGGGCCAGTAACAATTAGTAACCAGTACAGCCAGCAGTCAAAAGCAGTTTTCCCTTTAATTAAAATTCTTTAGTAAAAATTGATAATCATTCACACCTTTGACTGCAAACATTTATAATGACCCGGTATGAATTGATAATCATTCACACCTTTGACTACAAACATTTATAATGACCCGGTATAAAAGACGAAAAATTATATCACTTTTTCTTTACAAAAAGGGTATGTAATAAATCGTTCAAAACCAACATTCTTTTATTTTAAAGTGTCAAACTCTTAGGGAACATTCCCTATACCTGGCAAAAATAATAAATAAAGATATTCAATATTTTGAAACAACTTACATGAGTGTGAAATTTAAAAAAAATTACTGGTGCGCTATAAAAATATACTTAGAAATTAAATAGAATATCGAGATGTTTTAATTTAATTACTTTAATACAAATAGTTCTTACATGTTTTCGGATAATTTCCACATAATTGTGATTGATCTTCACATTTCAAAGCTGTTAAAATTATTAAGAATATAACAGTTTAAAAGGACTTACAACTGTTAACAAAAATAACAATATCTATAATATATTTAAGAAAAAAAAAATTGTAATATATATTTTCTTAATTGTGACTGCTATTTATTTAAGTCTGTTTATATTTACTTCAGATTTATTTTCTAAAGGCAGTAAAGCAACTTTACCCATCCACATCGCGCCAAGGACTGAAATAGCTTGGCAGATTTACGATCTGTGTACAGTTAAGATGACACGATACTTCATACCATTTTCGAACAAATTGGATTTGTTCAATCAAATTTTTGTTAGCCAATTAGCCATGCGCGAATGCGCAAAATGCATGTGTGAATGGCATTTCGATATCTTGAACCGTTTACGAGAAAATTCGATTGAAAGCTAATAACTCAGGCGCTAAGTAACCGATTTTGACTTTTTTTCTTTGTGTGCCTCCATTCGATGTTTGTGACAAACTGACAACTGACAACTGACATCGTGTTATCTTAATTAATAATGAAGTGGGACAACAACCCTTGGAGCTATATTACCCATTAACGAACCTAGAACTATGAATTTGACAAAGAATTCATACACAAAATTTGAACTCGATAAGTCAAAGCGTTCTCAAGTTATCGATATTGTGTCCTAGAGAACCAGTGAGCGAGCGAGCGAGGGACATGAACAAGTACAAGAGCGCTTCTCGCTAATGCTCGTGCGCTAAAAATTATTAACGAATCTTATTTAGATATATTTTCTTTAGACAGATTAATTTATATACTTAATGCAATAATATGATGAAGTGCAGTTGTCTTCAATCATGATTCCAAGAATTCCAAGAATTCCAAGAATAATAATTCTTATTCTAACCACCGTTCATTTAATCATTAGAGAATACGTAAGCAATAAAATACAATGATAAATATTAAAAATAATGTCGTTAAAAAACATGTCATGTTACTTTGTAAGACTGTATGCTGTGATCAGCTAAAATGTCAAGTTGTTTGAAATTTTCACTTTATTATTATAGAGACTCTCTGTAGCACATTATCTTGTTAAATAATCACCTATAACCTGTAATATAAGTACCTAATATATACACAATCCTTAAATACTTAATAATAATCAACTGATAATAACTAACATGATGTATGTATTATACAAAAGAAAGCATTGTTTTGGCAAAAAATGTTCGATATTAGAAATCATCTATCGTATTTGAACTAGTTTATTCCTCCATAAATTGGTTTTATTTACTACAAATGTTTTCTTAAATAAATTTATATTTAGTCGTAGGATAAATAAATAAATAAATAAATAAATAAATAAATACATAAATAAATAAAAAATAAATAAATAAAAGAAGAACACTGTAGATAGTTGTTTCATATTTTCCATGACACAGCTCATTTATTGACGACTTCTTTAACGCTATAATGTGATATATGGTTTTTTGCTTATCTCCGTAGATAAGTGTCGAGCTAATTTAAAGAGTAAAATGAATTACGTGCAACTGCATTAAATATTTTTTACTTACTTTAGAAGGCACCCTTTCTACTCATAAAGTAACAAAGTTAAGGATACTATTTCTTATATTTTTATAACTTAATAATAACTTTATATCTTAATAACTGTGTACGTTTTACCAGGTTTTACACAACTATGTTGTTAAAAAAGCAACTTTTTAGA
>QDEB01082329.1:0-14040 GCA_004193795.1 Asbolus verrucosus
TATTTATGATCGGCAAGTAAGTTGTGGTCACTACAAAATGATCCTGTTGAAAATAATTTATGGACCTCGTAGATTTCTTATACCTCCTTTTCGTACTTCCACAATGAAACTACAGTTCACAGCTTATGGGCAACAGCGTGCGTTATTTGACAAAGTGGTGAAATTAAAATGTGCAACGTATCAGAAATTTTAACCAACGATTGCGCCTAAAGTAATTAAGATAGCAACATATAACTTATTTTAATTTCAAGTTTATTACATGGTCTCCAGAATCCCATAAGATGTGTGCCATATCCTTTCCGATTCTGACGTTTCGAGAGGTTTCAGCCACGTTGGTTTCTCTACAATATCCGTCATATGTACCAAGAAAACAGAAAAGTAAAACAATACGAATCTACAAAAACTAGCCAAGATTAAATTACATGTGTTCAGTTACTTCCCTACTAACTTTATTAAAATGTTATAAACAACTTGTTTTTTTAAGTAATACTCATTCGCCATTTTGTTTGAATTAATAATTCAAAGAATATTTTTTTATATACCTCCAAACCAATATAATGACAGATTGTGTTATTGCATATAAATAAAACAATAAAACAAATAAAACAATAAAACAATAAAATAAACAATTCGAATCACTATGATTATATAGCGACAAAAAGACCATTTGTTTTTACCGTTGCCTTTGAGTAGAAACATTTACAATGACCCTGTATAATTTCTGTAAACACGTGTCCAGAATAATGATTCAAAGTGTAATCATTCGATTTTTATCTTCTTCACCTATTGTTAGAATATGATGTTTTTATATTAAGATAGGAGATTAGATTAAGTTTTTTTTTATTATTAAGGATTAAAACTCTAAATTAGCTCAGAGAAGTCAAGAAAAATTAGCTTCTATCTGTACACATAACAAACGTACTTTAAGAGAATACGCTTAACATACCAACTTTCTATGTTAGGTTGCCTTAATGAATCACAGCTTTATCTTTGACAAGAAATACCAAATGCTTGAGAAAAGAAACTTGAATGGACAATGGAGCGCATCGACATGAAATGAAGCCTATAATGACAAGGGTTGATTGGTTAATTTAAAAAAAAATTGTAATAACTAATTTGCGTGATATACTTTTATTTGGTCAATGCTTATGTATATCTACTATATAAAAATAAATATATTTATACATAGTTGACACAGTTTAATTATTGAATATTGAATATTTTTACTGCCATAAAAACTAACAGCATTTAAAGTACACTTATCTATTTTTCTTCTTTTTTTGTTCTTTTTTTGTTCTACATATGTAAACTACTATACTTCACTGATAAAAGCGGAATTTTTAAGCTTCCTGAGCTCTTTATTTTTGTAAAAAATCATTAAATGATAGTTCTAGATAAATTAATTGCAATAATTAGTTAACTGAACTCCATTACATCATAAAAATGGTATTTGAAAAGATATTTTTTAAATTTTTTGTGGAAATATTATTCTCTTCAATTTTGTAAGTAATTTTAGGCATGTGAGCCGGGCTGTGCTGCTTATATAAATTATACTGACTTGTAGTCGGTTTACACGTTAAACTGGTTTTAGTGTTGAAAGGAGGTGTACTTCCGGTTTATCTAATTTAATTTCTACAATGGTGGTGCCTACATTTTACATCAATAATAACTGTGTGAACAGTAGCGAGCTAACTTTCTGTGGAATTTATTGAGCAATCATATTTAGGTTTTCTAAAATAAATCTATATATAGGTGTCATATGTAACGAAAATGCATGATAACAGACATTGGTGTTTAGCATATAATCAAGGAAATCCATATAAAATGTGAAAATCAGTTGTTCTTTCTTTTGATTTTCTAAAAATAATTTCAAATAAAAATTTATGCCACAGAAGCATTTCGCTGCTAAATTAATTACAATTATGAAAATAGTGATGAAATTCATTTGATCACAGTTAAATGTGTTCGTCTCTGACGTATTAATATTTTTTGGAGAATACAAATGATACACATTTTTAACTTTGGATAACAGGTAATATATATAGATAACGAAATCATGAAAGTCGTACAAACTAATAAAACCATTTCTTAGAACGGATAAAGATCTACAACAATGATTTTAAACAAATGTTTTTTACATTATTTTATTCTTCTTGGATTAAAAATCATGTGATTACTAAACATATTGGATAACGTTTAGGTGTGCATTGATATTCAATATTCCAGTATTATTTCCTGCAGTATAATAAACTTGTTTTTCTTGCAATAACCTTGGCATATTAAAATGTGCAAACATTGCAATTTAAAATTAATAATTAATTAATTCAAAATTCTCGAATCAATGATTATATACTGTTTTTCATAATTATTTACACAAAAAAATGTCATTGATATAGGGTATTTTTTACAAAAGTCGGAGCAAGCCATATGCAATGAAGTGCTTTTGAAACACTACTGGAGTAAGTTCTTTTTGCGTTAGAATTAATTTTTTAATGGTACTTTTATTTTGTTTAAATTTTCGAAGGAAATTAAACTTTAAATCTATAAAGATGATTATAAAATTTTCATTGTACATAGGTAAAAAAAAAATTAGTTCATACATCATGTACTTGTACAAATGTTAACATTAAATTGTCATATTTACGTAGCTAGACAGAACTGAAGTATTTTTACAATATCTAAATGTTACAAGTCATGTTATCACGGTATTAAACAAATACAATAAAAATATAATATTGCTAAACAAAAAAGCCAGTATATCATTATTATAGTTATTAATTAGTAGTAGAAGGTTAATTCTAAATAGGTCAAAAATATTTCTGCAATATGAAATTAATATTGTTGGTTAATGAGAAAGATTAGAGATCATAGTCTTAAAGCAGCTACGCTACCTCTAGCATACCTAATGCATAAAAATCTGTCTAGTATACCTAGGTATGTAGATAACAATCATTAGTTTTATATTTTACGATTAGATAAAGAAATAAAGAATGTGCAGTTCAACCAAGCAAGGAAAAAGTTACTCATTTTAAACTTAAACCAAAATAATAGTTTGGTAAGTAGGAACCCACTTACCTGTCTAATATCTAAAATTAAAAAAAAAGATTATAGTTATAGATATGACAGACATTCTTGACAGAAAATGTAATGTAGGTATGTGATGTAAGTAAGTACTTTTAATGTAGAATGTAGGATCTTAGCAGCGTCATTTCAGAAATTTCACATTAAATAAAACCGCAATTCCTATACGGTATTAAGTGCAGTTGTACATATTATGTAACCTTATGCAAGGTCATTTCTATGCAGGTCAGCTATCAGTTATAGAGGGGACCTACGGAAATGTTTTAAGATGACTCCTTGTTTTATCATTGAAATTACAAATATATACTCCAATTTTCTCTCTTTCTGCAAAACTATTTAATAGCATAAATTTGACTCCATATAATTTATTATATTATCCATAGGCAGTGTTAAAGTTTAGTTACCATGTTTAGTTTTTCCAATTGAACCATGTAATTGACGCAGTGATAAATTTGATCAGCATTTTAAACTGTGTCGATTGTCATAAAAATTAATGTATTTAAGTAGTCATCACACTTCTGCAAGAAGTGCGACTTCTGTTTTATGCTAGTGATCTGGAAATATATGTTAAAAGTACATTTCCTTTATTTTTTACAAACGAATTAAAATAAAATTTATCGCACATTATATGTTTACATAAATGGTAAGCATTGTATATATGAAATATTTCAACGTTTTTTTTATGTGCAAGTTACCCAAAGGATACTGCTTATAACAATAAAGCTTTTTTAAGACTTCATTTAATAAAGTATAATTTTCTAATTATTATCTAAAATATATCTAATGTGATATCTGACCAAGAGACTGGATTTTAACGTTTATTAATTTTTAACTAAATTTCAGACGAATGGCTATATGACATTATAAAATTTGAATCATTGCTTATTGCTTAAATTGATTTGTCTTAATGTCCTCGGTTCACAGCAAAAAGTGTCACTTTGCTTTGAAACTAAGAAATTAATTGTTAAAGATTTCGTTAGTTCATAATTTATGAGGAATTGATTACAAATTTTGTTTAAATATACATACCTACTTTCTTTGGGCAAGTATCGAACATCATGTGGCCAATAAATGGTAATTGCAGTTAAATAGTTAAATTCTAGTTCCGTATTCTCTTTAGCTGGCAACCACACGAAAAAAAAGTTGAGTTAGTGGGCGACTTTTATATTTATGAGATTTTCAACAAGTTTAAGTTATGAGCCAATAAATATGATTTTTTTAGTGTTAGTAAAAGTTTGGGCGATATGATTTTAAAATTGTCACGCGTATTTGCACAATGTTATATTAAACTTGCTATTTTCCTCAAGAGTGCTTTCATGTAATACCCACCGTTTCTTTGTATTTTCGTCATATAACTTAGATAGAAATGAAGATCGCTCAGAATAAACGTGACGTAACTCGTCCATGTCTTGTATGCAGTTGGAATTTTAACAAAGACACGAGAAAGAATACTTTCGTTTTTGTAACAAAACTAATTTAAGTTTAATTACTATATAATGGGAACTGTGACTCTAATAACAAGTCCTTACCATCAATTTCGTAAGTCCTCCAACCATAAGCAACGTTAAGTTCTTTTTTGCCATCGAACAATCCAAAATTAATTCTACCATCACTTTCGTGAGGGTTTTTCACTCGTTTGGCCTTAGCATTCACCCACTGTTTAGTACCTAAACTTGCAACTAACAAGGCCATCGCTATGCAGGATCCAAAAAATGTCACAAATATCATGCCTCGCTTGAACAGGTTCATCTTGGCATTTTACAAATATTGACACAATTTAATGTGCTCGGCGATATCAGACATGAAAAATAACTTTCTATAAATTGATATAAGTTTCCTGGGAAGTTTTTCTTATTATCATCAATGCAAATGGATAAACGGAACTCGTATTAAGTCACTCAACCGTAGATCCTGCCTGACTTATCGTTGAAGTTTCCAGTAAAACGCCACACAGCACCACTTGCAAAAACATTTTCTGTAGGCGCTCTTCACTTTACTATTCAGCCATTACTATTGATGACAAATACTTCACATATTTGTCCTACTTGCAGAGATCACATCACTACAACAACTCATTGAACGAAGATTACTTCTTTCATTCATTCACACGCATAAGTTTTCAAACACACGTCATAAATTGCATTTCACACAATTAGTCATTTAACACTTGACACAAAATGTGATTTTTTTTCTAATAACACTGTAACAATGTCTCTCTAGAACTTTTAGATCGTGCCTGAAGACCGAACCAGTAATATAGTGAGTATCTGCGTTCAAGTAAATTCGTACCGTTTCGGAATATCTCGGATAACGTGTTTCCAACACAGTAATTGTGTTAATTTTCCAGAGAAAATTAGTGTTATGAAGAGAATTTCATAAAAGAGCTTTTGTTGTTTATTGTAAAAAAACAAGTTACAATTATGGACTTTTCTTAATGTTTTAAAATACTAATTTAAAATACTAATACTAAAGAGTAGTACTTTTTATCTTATTTAGTAATACATATATATGATAAATTATTTCAACACTAACAATAAACATTGTGATTTTGGATAACATCAAATAAATAATGGTAACATTATGAGCTTTTAACACTTTTTACGATAATTATTAATAGAGATAAATTACTGGATCCGCGTTATCTTCAATATGTACCTTAACTTCTGGTTCCCTGGATATTAAATAATGTCTGACATACAACAGACATATACTGCAGATGTAACAAAATAAAGATACCAAATTTATCCTAAAATTGTAAAAGAGAAATAGATTAATAATTCGTAAAATTTTGTTACTCACCAGTATGAATAACCCAACTGGGAAAGATTTTTAGTAGTGAAGCTTTCCAAAAAAGTCTTATAAGTCGGTAAATTGCTAGTGAGTAAGTCTTGACAGAACATTGCACCCCACAGAATGATGGTTAAGAGTATGCTAAAGAATGCGATACCGTTGTAAATGTACAATCCGAAAACGCTAAAATAGATCTGGTAAGGATTGGCGGTCGTATTCCAAACTGCTAATCCAGCAGAAACCAAACCCATCGCCGCAGACAAACACAGAAAGATAATTGTGCAAATCCAAACGCCAGCATTGATAAACTGTCTTTCTATAAATAAAATAATTATAAGAAAATTTCAACTCAGAGTGCAACATTTAAACTTTGAATTATTTTTGATACCTACAAATCTACCTTCCCGTACATTTTTATTACTGATAAAATTTTTATGCGAGCAACGCAAAATTTTTTTAAAAATATATTTTGTTTATTTCAAATGTTAAATGAGAAAATAAAAGTGTCATCAAAAATAATTTTTGATGACACATTAATGGAAATGTGACAATTTCGCCTNNTTAGGTTATGTTTTTTCCAGATTATGTTAAAATTCATGTCAGAAACATAAGCTTTCTTGCGAGTTCGATCTAATTTAGTTAACAATAAATATTTCTGGATCTGCCTCATTTAAACTAATTTCAATTTTAACATTTCACCTCTCTAAGAAACCCAAATGACATCTTGCATGTAAAATGGTGAAACTTGATCCTTCACTTGAAATAAAAAATATTTTTTAAATTAAAATGGGTAACATTGCTTCGATTCGAATGTTGGCGTATATATGTTATGAGATACTGGCAATCAGTTTGTCCAATGTGAAAAAAACATATCATGGCCAACCCTTATCCAAAAATATCGTGAATGAGTTATAAATAGAAATTCATAACTGTATTAGCTATGGTTACATAATGATTAATAAAAATTGAATCTGTGTATGCAAAAACCACACATGTCCGTTTTTGTGTAAAACAGGGTTTTGTCAAAAACTGATTCTGTGTAGGTACGTGCGACATATCTTTTTTCAAGCACCTACTAGCTTGTGCCATCTTTTTTAATATTATTATTTTAGTTGTCGTGGCTTTCGTGCATTGTATCACAAACAAAAATGTCTTACTAATGAGTGAGAAAGGTACCAAGGTAGAAAGCCCTTAACAAATACCCACATCGCACGTGAAAATCAGGTATCCTCCTAAAATAATGAAATCAAATTTTGTTTTATACCACTGCTATTTGTCAAACTGCATTGTTACCACAGCAGCAGAAATAAATTTAAATGCAGGCGCAACAGTCACTTGGAAGCGGAACATCAAATCTAATATCTTCTCACTACTTTATGAAATGGACACTTTTAATCATTAATGATCACTCTAAATTTTAAGCATCACTTTCGATATTAGATATTACCTGTCGTATCAGCAGAATTACGCGTAAAATATCCATTATATCTATCGAATAGTGTTCTGTCGGAAGTAATTGTCACACAATCTTCTACATCTTCATTAGCAGGATTTTTTCCGTTTTTCAATTTTCTTAAATTACTCATCATATTGTTACCACACAGCAAAGCACATATATTCTCATCAAGTAAGCAGACCACTGTAAGAAACAATAATAATTTATGGTATCTTATAAACTACGAAACAGTCATCCCTTACTCGTTAATTTAAAAGTACCATCAATACCTGTTCTTTGTTGAAATGAGCCACCAAATAAACCAAATTTAAGAAGGGAATCTTCATCATTACCTGGGGTTATTGCATCGGATGTTACCCATTCCTCCGTCCCTAATGATATGAACGAAATTATGGCGGCGGCGCCAGACAAGAAACACGTTGCTAAAATATATTCACGCTTCGTTTTTACCATTTTGTATTTCCAATTATTCACTATATTTATTTAATTTAAACACTGTAGTGCTAGTGCCACTGTATTGCTCATAACAGTATGGTAGAACAACACCTTTAATTTTATTTGTTTAAAAATGACTTTTATCTCCAGCACAGTGAGATAACCGTATCTGCCATTTAATATTTCTTATCAGAAAATATTTCATATTCCATCTCGCGATTAAATACAAAGAAGGCAAATGAGTCACTAAATTATAACAATAATCGAATTATAGGTAGATAAAATCGTCAGTCTTTTAGGCTGATAGTGCTTATTTTATCTTCATAATTTATACGACTGTGTAATTATCAATTTAGAAACAACACCGATTAAGTAGGCAATTAATTAAAACGAAATTTAAATAATATATGTATTACATGTTCAAGATGAAAAAATACGGAATATATTTCGGAATAGACCGTATTCAAATTAAATAAATTTTATTTAGTCCTGACCTGTTCCAGTTTAAATTTTGCCGCTATAGTTCTCTAGGGAATTTTAATTGTAAAATATAACTAGGAGAAAAGTAAATGTCAATTTAATGTCAGTTCTGTCATGCCAAATCAAGAACAAAACAAAATAATAATAAAACCTTGGATTTTGCATTATTATGGAAGTTGTTGCAAATAATTATTTGCCAGGTGACCAGCGTTTAGTTGATAAAATTGTGTACGAATTGAAATCGCAAGGAATTTTTGATCAGTTTCGAAAGGAATGTTTTGCTGATGTTGATACAAAGCCAGCTTATCAGAATTTGAGACAACGAGTAGAGGGAAGTGTTACGGCCTTTTTGAAAGAACAGTCGTGGAGGCCTGATATGAATAAAAATCAAGTTCGAGAAATGTTGCGAAAAACAATAACAGAGTAAATAATGAGATTATTTTCCATGATGCCAACTACTTGTGATTTGATTTTAGGTCTGGTTATCTTGAAACTGGGGTTGAACGTATTGTCGATCAGGTTGTCAACCCGAAAATTAACACAATTTTTTTACCAAAAGTGGAAGAAGTGGTTTATAGTCATTTGGGTATAAAGAAACCTAATCGTAATGAAGCATCAAAAAGCGATCAGAGCGACTTATTGCCAACTGATTTGGAAGCTGTCTCACCAGAATCTGAGCCTGTTGATAAAAAAGATGACAAAAGCACTGACACGCTGCAAGATATGGACGAAAGTAAAACAGAAGAAGATGAATCCCCACCATTTGAACCATTAGATGAACAATTGGTATATGTCCCGCCGCATGAAGAGAATTCCATTGATTCCCATTTATCAGGATTTTCAGGTATTTATCAATTTTTTTTTCAAGATATGTTTTAATTTTGTAGTTAAGGTTTAATTAGTCATGAATCCAATCAAAGCAATGAAAATAAAGTTTCACAAATGGAACTAGATTCGCAAATGTCGCGTAACAGTTCAGACAGCCGTTTATCAATAGTTACTTCAGATGAAAATTCAAAAATGGATCTTTGTGAAGATTCACAATCAAAATCAATAAAATCTGTTGATTCGAATCACAAACCTGATAATAATGACAAAGGAGATAAAAGTAAATACAAAAGTTCTGACAAGCATAAATCGCGAAGCGAAAACAGGTCAGACAAAGAGAGAAAGAACAGCAAAGACTCAAAATCGAGACACAGTTCTTCCTCTAAAGATAAAGACAAAAGCCATGATAGAAAAGATTCTAAAAGTAACAGCACTAGCAGCAGAAATGATAAAGATAAGATAAAGGATAAAAGTGATAAAGATCGCAATAAGAGCTCAAACAGTAGTAACAACAGCAGTAAACATAGCAGCAGCAGCAGCAACAGTAAAGATAAAAATGTTAAGAAAGAATCATCTAGATCAGATAAAGATAAATCTGAAAAAGTGCGGTCAAGCAGCAGCAATAGCAACCACAAAGATTCAAAACCAAGAGATAAATCTAGTGATTCCAAATCGAAAGAAAAGTCTTCCTCGTCAGACAAACACAAACATTCGTCCTCATCATCTTCGTCATCGCACGGTGACAGACATAAAAAAGATAAGGACAGAAAAAAAGACAGTAAATCGAAAGATGATCATTACAGCTCGAAAGAGAAAAAAAATGATCGTCGTTCAACAGACCGTGATTCGAATGATGGTCAGTCAAGCAGACAGAATTTTCCTTCTTCTGTAACTGAAAATAATCATTCTTCTCAAACGCAGAAAACCACCCAAGATTCGAGTCACGGCACAGGCGACTCTGGCAATTCAGATCAAGTGGAGTCTACAACAAAAGCTCCGGTGGTCATTACAGCTTCGGTTGAAAATTCTGAAGTAACTATTTCTTCGCCAGAGACGCAAAGGGTGAAAGTGTTGAAACCGAAATGCGCTTCAAATATTCAAGAAGCGTTGAGATTGATGAAGATAAGAAAGCAGTTGGCGAAATTAGAAAAAGAAAATCAGTTGAGTTTGGCAAGCGTTGATGTCAGTAGTCCAATATTACTTTCATCAAGTATAAATTTGGATGATTTGAATCAAAAGAATGTTGAAGATGAAAAGAGCAAGCAAGAAAATTTAAACAACAAGATTGTATCAGAATTGGAAGTAGTACCTTCGCCCTTACAAAATACTGTTATTAGTCAAGACAATTGGGATGCTATGGAGGCAAAATTGCGAGAGGAAGTTTGTTCAGAATTTAACGAGTTTAATGAGGAAAGCCTTGATGATAGTGTTGAGAATAAACCACAAGCGATCCAAGAGAAAGTAGTCGAGGAAAAAGAAAATGAAGAAAATTGTAAATATTTTGATAAAGTTGACACTACCGAAATAGAATTTTTACAATTTGTCAACGCATTTATCAAAAATGTTGAAAGATACAAGTCACGCAAAGAGACCATGTACAAAAGGAAAGTAGAAGATTCTGATGTAAAGAATAACAACAATAAAAAACTGAAAATAGTACCTGATGACAAGAAAAAGAAGCTCATTAAAAAGAACAAAGAAAAATTCAACAGCAATGCAGGTAAATGACTTTGGTTGGTTTATTTGTAATTTAAGTCCGACGGGTGATTTTGTTTGAAGATTTAACCCCAAGCGAAAAATTTTCTTTACCGCTGAGTCCCGCAGAAAGTGAAAAATCTGTCGGTAGAAAGGATGAAACTGTTATAGTTCCTCTCAGAACTAAACGCAACAGTATAAATAAAGGTAGATTTCTAATTTGTTTGTAAATTCTTATTATCGTTGATATTTTTTGGTAGCAAACAATCAGAGGTATTCCAGCGACGATCTTTACAAACCGAGACCGATTTTCACTAATTCTAGACGTAGAGGTGCCAAAAATTTAGAAAACTGACTAAGATTTTATTATTTTTACCATAGTATAGAGTTATTAGATGTAAATAGGTAAATATTTTTATATCTATTCATGTTTGATATTAAAATAAAACAGCTTTATGTTTGTGTTTTAATTGAGCATTGGTGTTAAAGAGATTACCTTACATTCTATAAATTCTACAAATAATTTATCTCTTAGATTGAATTAAAACAAGATTCACAACTGATAACAAAATTATCCAAATTATTTCTATTCCGACTCCACTGAAAACGTCAAAATTGCTTAAAGGCCATCCTTTTTTCATGACATTTCTAAAAGAGTCCATTGCTACTGTGAAAGGTAAACATTTGGCTATCCATTGAAGGAAAAGAGGCATTCCTTCCAGTGGCCACATTAGTCCTGTAACAGTGCCTTTTTATGCAAACACAAATTCTGTTAAAATGTGCACATACCACACAAAAGAATCATTATGTAAAAACTTCCACTTGTTATAACATTTGCCATCGTAAAATTGTAAGAGACGATGGATATCCAAAAGCCTGAAAGATTGATTAGAAAATGGTTTTGAAAGATATTAAAAATCTTACCATAACCCACCCCGGCTATTCCTTGAAGAAATGTCAAGATTGCAAGTATCCACATACTACCGGTGACTTCAATTTTAAATATGGCAAAGGTAATAGTTAAGACTTGTATGGTGTAAACAATAACTATACCAATTTGAATTATAAAGTGTGTTATAGTTATTTCAAGAGATGAAACTCCTGCGATTATCGAACGATCCCAAACTCCTTCACTACGATCGGTTATTATTATCTGAGATGCCATTATTGTCATCATGAAAAACATTATCCTACAAAAAAATGAATAATAAGTTGAATAGAAGGCGCTCAAAAGTCTGCATACGTAAGCACTAGCCCTGGTGTCATATAATCGGTAAAAGTATCATCTTTAGAACCATATATTGTTTCCAGTTTTATAAAATCTGTTAGCTGGGTATCGTACTTGCAGTCCTTGAATAGATCATTTTGAAAATCTTTATACAGATCTAAAAGTTTATATTTCATTGTGGCACCAATTTGTCGATCTGAAAAAACACAACAGAAATGAGTGGATTTTCCAAAGTCGTTAGTGGTTTTACTGGACATGTCAAGCCAAACTTTGATTTCACTGAAATCGAGAACTTCCGCATCAATATTTCTGCCTTCTTCTATCCGATCTTCGAATGATTCTGTGAAATTTTCTGCCATGTATAGTACCCCAACGACTTTTCCATGTTTAATACTCTCCAAAGCGTCGGAAAGTGAATCGTATTTTACTTTATAAATCATGGGATCCTCTATGTATGTTAAAAATCGACAACTTAAATTATCAAAGTGACAGCTGGAATAATCATAAGGTATTGCGGTGTTTGTCGCTGTAAAATTTGGACACAAAGTTGACATGCTTTCATGGTTTACAATAGCCAAAGGGATGTCGACTACGTCTCGACCAACAGCAAGAAGAAATGCCACATTTTGCAAGATCGGAAACAAAAATATAAATACCATGCCACTAAAAGATGATGTTAACTTCAATGCCACGTCGCATAAGTTTTCTCACCTTATGTTTCTGTAAAACTGCTTCCAGTTTTTATCCAGTAAAGCTTTTATTCTTTTACTGTTGAGGGTGTACCCCCCAACTGCTTTGCTTTTTTTATTTTTTGGAGTTTCTGTAAGAACCTGAAAATTGTTAGGATTAATACTGTCGTTCATGATGTGTGGTTGGGTAAAATTACATCTGTTGATCCACGAGTTGTGTCGAATGAAACTAAACTAACATCAGTATTTGAATTTTGAACTTGAGTAAGACTGCCCGCTAAGGTTAATTCGTTCAATCTTCCTTCACTTTGTCTTTGGCTAAGGATGAAAAATACTTCTTCTAAAACTTCGGTCTGGAATATATTCAAAAGTTTTGTGGGAGATTCCTCTGCTAAAAGTTTGCCATTACGCATCAGACCAATCTAGAAAAATTATTAATACATTTGAAAAAAGTTGATTTAATTTTTATAAAAATACATAGTTTCATGTATTCAATGTACAGTTCGTGTGGATTCAACTTTCGAAATTTTTATCTACTCATAAATTTACTTATTTAAATGACTAGTAAAAGAAGAAAAATCTACTATTAAATAACAAAAAAAAGTACAGCTAATGCTGATTTAGAGTATGGTGTAACAATGTACTTTTGGTATAAAACACTCTTTATTTTAATTTACTGCCTAAACTTTAGATACCATAACAAAATAAATTGAATAATAAATATCATTACTTAATTAAAATAAAAATGAATTCATAAACATCGATCTATACTACGCCTTATATGGAAAAAATCACATAATAAACTAATAATAATGTAATAAAAAAGGGGAAAAAACAATGTTTAAAGCTACAATAAAGAAATATTTTGTAGACAATATATAAGAGAATTCTTTCAAACATGAGTGTTTTCCATAACTGTCACAAGTTTCAACATACGAGCATTAGCGAGGAGCTATAATGGAGCGCTATAATGTTTGGTCATATCTCGCTCGAACTCTCGCTCGCTCGTTTAGCGTAAACGATCGATAATTTGAGAACGCTTTGACCTATCGGGTTCAAATCTTTTTTTACATGAGAAAATGCGTGCAAGATAATGCGAGTGCACTAATATTAGGTACAGATTCTTCACCTAGATTAAACGGGGCATCGATTTATTCTTTCTAGAGGTACATCCATTTCAAAGGTTCACAAAAATCAGAGATCCACCGAGTTTAAAGATCCACACGCTCCAGCTTCTAGGCTTTTCTGCTCAATAAGAAAACTCTTTAAAACTTGAGAACGTGATTTCCATGATTATTATAGTTTGTTTCTTGCCTGTTTTTCTCATTTGCAGGTGTTGTTTTTTTTTTGTTTTATTG
>QDEB01082482.1:0-13256 GCA_004193795.1 Asbolus verrucosus
TTTTGTAATTTTCTGATATAATTTTGTAAAAAATGAGCGATTCCGAAGAATCTTTGACACCACCTGGAATCAAGGAAGCAGCAAAGGAAGCAACATTGAGTTTGCTTCCTCATTTCCTGATTTATTGTGTAAATATCGTTGGGATTTCACTCTTAGTTTACATTTGATACGAGCGTTTGACGTTTTGTATTTTGTCATCTAATACCAACCACACAGCACAATTCCCTCCAGTTTCTCTGGCAAAGTAAAAAGCACCGCCGTGCGGGAAATACGTTTTTCCACACGTCGAGAATACGTAAAATACCTATTTTGAGGTTATGAGTATAAAAAATATTTTCCCGCTTTATAGTGCTGTCTGTACTGTCAGTTGTCAAAAATATAAATTATGAAAAAAAAAATATATAATTTATGAAACTGCACCTAATAGTCGCGAAGAATTAATTGGAAGAATAATGTGTCAGAAACGATTACACCAGAAATGCTACATGTTCAAGGAAGCATTTTATAAGACGTGTACATGCGTGCTTAGATGTAAATAGACGCCATTTTGAACATTTGATTTAATACGATTAAGTCTTTTGCATACATTTTCAAAATTTTTACCCTTATTGTCAGTTGATTTCTGTTCATGTTTAGATGGATTGTCATAATGAGTGACAGTATTAACAAAGTTGTTGTTATGAATACAATTATTTCTCAATATTATCCTGTGTTTCTGATTGTGTGATTGCACATAAAATGTTGCCAAATTTCCTTCGATAAAAGCCCTTGTATTTCGGAATTAAAATAACCAACAAAAAAAGGCAATTTTCAAACAATATTAATGTACTTTATTCGACTATTGCAATTTTTTTGCAGCATTTTGGAGCATATATATAATTTTAGATTCAAAATTAGATAGTTGTTTCTGCGACACATCTGTTATGTAGAGTGAAATTTCTTTCACAATAAAAAACTATTTCACAAATTAACTAAAAATGTGTCAACCACTAAATTTCAAATATAATGACATTAAAACATGAAAATAATAAACAATTAGTGTAGGAATAACAATGGTAAATTATGCAGTTCTTGTTTTTAAAGAATTTTTTTTTATATAAATTTCTTCTGTACATATAAGTAAAATTAAATCAATGTTCAGCTGGTTTCATGTCAATTTGTTGAATATTTAGTCCTACACCAAGTAACCCTCATTCCTTCTCTTCGTTTGTTGCAATGTGCTTTTTATCGATTCAAATGTTTCATGTACATGATAATATTTTGGAGTGCTTACATTTTACATATTCGGAGGTAAGAAAAAGTCGTTTCTTCCTAAGAAACGACTTTTATTACACCTATTCATTCCAATTGTTATGAGAGCACGAGTAAAATTTAACCTTACGAGCAAATTGTAGTCGTACCTACTTTATAGCGTTACATATAATGTGAATTTATAAATGTATAAGACCTTCTCATATTATGTTTGAAAGAGAACAAAAATAACGCTTTTCACAGTTTAAATTGTTAGACAAGTTTTCTTCAATTTAAGAATGCTTTTCGAAATTCTGAAAAAGTTAATTCTTAAATCTTTTTATCTATTACCGTGGTATAAGTTATATCATATCGCACTCATTGTAGACATCTTGTTATCCCACTAGTGCGGTAATGAAATGAAATAATTTTCTTGAGATTTTTTGAAAAAATTACAATTTGGAATGAAATTGCTTAACTCTAGGTATGCTATTTCAAACAATAAGTTTGAACCGTTATGTCCGAACGGAACATCATGTACATTTTAAATGCTTTTCGATCGTGCACCTAATAATCCTCTGGATTTTGTGTGAAAACGGATTTTCGATATTTCTGATATAACTGAAGAACGACCCATCGTTGGAACACTTATACATTAACATAATTTGCAAAAATCTAGAGACGGTCAGATTTTATTTCACTATCAGACAATGGTAAATATTTATTCATTTCTTGTAAAAGAAGAAACCATACAACTGAAAACACAGTTCTCTAGCTGAACCCCAAGTAATATCATTTTTCTCATTTACGCTTTAAAATCAATCTCTAAATTATGAATGCGATATTTTTGACCCTATTGCGTTTACCACGTGCTTCCAATTATCATTTCTGTTCTTCCGGTATCCGGTATCACGTACAACAGTTTAATATGCACAACAGGATATACACTTCATAGATAAATTTATGCTTGATTGCGCCATGTGATTTCATTTTACAGCTTAAGTTCAGCAAAATGCAAAATTTAAAGAAAGCGCAATATGATTGTAATTTACATATTTATTACATTTATATTCAATTCAAAATATCTCACTTTGATATTATAAATCATCAACTGTGTTTATTGGTTTTTATATTTATATTCATTATTAATGTAGTAAATTACTTTTATTGCTCAAATCACATTATCATATAGGTACATACTTAGAATACATTCAAACATATAAGTACTTATACAAACTATTATGTTTCGTATTTTGTCAACCAATCAAAGAGCAATTTGCATGAATTTATTTTTGTTTCATTATTTCAATTTTCTATGGTTTAAAAAATCTTTGTAAATACTTTATTAATTAAAATTGAGCAAAGAAAAATATCGATGAATTGTAATAATAAAAACTACAAAATTTCAAATCAATTAACCCATGTGAAATATGGATTAAAACCAACTCAGAACATTATTAAAATTTTTGTTTTTATAATTCCTTAGGTATTACGAAATTTCTTGAAAATTTGTAAATAGATATGAAAATATAACATCATTAAATGAACCATCTAATTTTATCATTCATGTTCCAATTATCTCGATTTTAAAGTAATTTCTATATGTATCTTAATTTGTATTAAAAACATTCACGGTTCATTCTGAATTACAGCATGACCTCAAAGAAAGATAACATTGTTATTTGTGATTGTCCTATGACTAAGTAGTGATGTCACTGTTTTTATTTTTGTATTATATTTAGAAGTAACCAAATAAGTTTTGATTATTAGTCAACAAACATATTAAAAATGTCATGAGACACATACTTCCAAAAAAATTATTAACTTTTTTGACTTTAATGGAAATGATTAAAAAAATATAATTATAAATTGCTCTATTTGTGAAATTGTAAGAGGTGTTTCGATTTTGCTCATTAACAATGTAAGTTAAAGGGAAGATAAAAAAAAGTACACTTACTGTATGTGTAGTTGCTAGGGGTGTGATCTTTTGAGGCAATTTCTTTAGACATTTTGTCAATCATATCACTGCCTGTTAGATTATTGTAACAAACAGAGTTACAGTTCCAATACACTGCCAAGCCATCAAGTTTAACAATCTAAAATAATTTATAAAAAATCAGCAACTTTAATATATGACAACAAAAATAAAATTTCACCTTAAATATTTTTGTAATATTATCTTTAGTTATAGCTGGTTTCCATGTTTCATCAGTGCTTACAACATCCAAATCACTTAATGTGATACCTAAAGAAAACGGAGTCGGACTTGTAACTTTGTCTTCATAGCGAATATGAATATTTTTTATGTTTAACTGGATATTTTTTATAATTTGCGTTATCAATTTCTCCACAAAGGTATAATCAGCCTTAGGTTTATCTGTTATTTATTAAAAAAAAAAAAATTAGAAAGTTTGATTCTCACATATCAAATCTTTACCTTTCTCAGCCTCTTGCTTTTTGGCCAATTCAACTTTAAGAATTTCTCTCTTTTTTGCTTCAAATTGTTTTAGGCTTTCTTTAACTGCATTAAATTTAACTTGCTGATTTGGTGAGGCTAGTAAATAGATATCTTCAATATTTATGACAAACGCCGCCCCATACAAGTTTTTCCATGGAATTTTGAGAACCAATTTACCTATTCGGCCATAAACAGTCTGGAGAGGCAAATCTAGATCGTCCAAAGCAGACTGCTTTAAGACTAGATTTGTCAATTTCACATCCCCTAAAAACGAGCTCATTAAAGACCAGATTCGACCTTCATCAAATTAGGCTCACCTCCCCATATTCCTACATTCAACTGATTTGTGTCCAAATTTTCAACATACGCACCCAGGAATCGGTTTAAAACTTGAGTTAATACACTTTCAAAAACCATGGTTATTACTGGCGCTACTTAATATTTATAACAATCATTAATGTAGGAGTGCTCCTGCATGCACTCCTACCTTGGTGTATTTGATTTGTGTTGTAATAAAAAGCTAAAAGTGGTGATGACATCAACGGATGGTTATTTCTAAATTCATCTCACAATTTGACCCAGCAAGTCAAGATCACGTCTAATAACTCTTTTATTATCGATCAAACAAATAAAACATTTTTAACACTAGAGCACTGCTCTATAGCCGCCTGACCCACTTCCAGCAATGTTAACCAAAATATAAGAATTTGACACTCCGCTCTATGCTTTGACAGATAAGTGACGGATGACAGAACGGAAATCTGTTACGGAAATACAGGGCTGTACTTGTAAAAATTTTTGAATTTCAGTTAAATTGGTGGTTCGGTTAGACTTAAACTAATCAACTTTTAGACAAGATTAAAGTTGTGCAGAATGTTAATATCTGCATAATCATGGCTATCTTGATTATATGTTACTTCAGACCGGAGGAACGACTATGTAACAACACGTGGAAGCCAGAATGACAAGAGGCAATAAAATTTATGACACAATATGTCATGGTAGAGTCCATCCATTTAGGGATTGTATAAGTCAACGGTGGGTGATTATGAGAGCGCTGGTAAAGTGAATTTTGCAAAAAATATATGCATGCTTAAAAAAAATTGTAATTTTATCTAAGATAGGATAAATGTTGATTTGCAATAAATTCATCTGGATAAAAATAATTTTTGTCCATTATACTTTGCAGTGATGAGTGGCAGTAAAATATAAAAATAAAAAAGCAGGGCTATATAGATTGTTAAAAATGAATGAGACAGATATAGCCATAACTAAGCAACGTACTTACGTCTTTGGAACGAGCATCAGGTGTGATTTATTTAGACAAAATTACCTAGATAATGCACGAGACTGAATAATATTAGTTAAAAATTATTAAAAATAAACTTTAGATTAAGGCACTTTATTAAAAAATTATTATAGGAATTATAACATGATTCTTATGAACTCTGCAGTGTTATTCTCTTGGTCCAATACCTTTAGTTAATTCTTTTTGTTCAGTTAAAGCCCTCGACTCGTGGATAAACACCACAAAATCAATACCCTGTAAAAAATGGTTATAGAATGCTTTACCACATAATTACATCATATAAACCTGTTGTTTAGCAGATCTTACAAATCCATCATTAGCTGTTACAGTAACTGCACCGATGCGATCACCAAAAGTGAAGATAATTAAGGATCTCTCTCTAATTTTACCGCCGACAGATAACGACTTCTCTGGAGTCAACTGAACATTTTTGAACAATTCATCCTTGTCACTGTCTTCAATTGTGTTTTCTGCAGTGGCATTGTCAGGTAGAACTGTAATTCTTTTCAGAAAATCTTCTGCTCTCTTTTTTTCATTCAGACCACCCACTGTGTTGACTATGTTGATGAAATTGTCTTTTGCAGTTTGACAGCAGTACAGTTTTTTCCCTGCAACAAACTGAATAAAGAATAAATATTATAATGTGGCGTTATTGCTCTACCTTCAAAAAAGCTATCCAAAATAGGTTTCTGAGGTCTCTGTCTTTCCCATTTCGCTTGTTGTGCCAACACATGTACAGAAAATTCATACATATCAGCACTGCCATTAGTTACTGAACTAACATACGCAAGCATTGCAGATACATCCAAATTAATTTTTGTTATGTGTGAAATATTTGGAGTTGACAACTCTAAATTATTCATATTTTGTGTGACTTCTGTTTGTACTGAATTTTCATTGCTCTTTTCATCAATCTCTTCGGTAATGTCTACATCTGTTATTCTGGTACCTTCCACTTTGATACCAAACGATTCGATTTTTGTGGCCAAGTTGTTTCCAACACCATTAATAAACACAAATACAACCTGAAAAGGTTAACATTAAACATATGATCAATTTGATGGTAGTATTACCTTCGGAATTTGAAATAAGCAAGGGTATAACCTTGCAGATTCAATATAATCTTCAGCTTGGTCTATTACACTTCTGACCCCATAACTTGCATCACCCATACAGATCTGACTCAATGATTTTGGATTTCTGGCAATTACTTTTATCCATGTTAAACCATCATCACAGATGATATCTATAGTGATTTTTCTGTTGTCCAGCATAACAACTTTATTGACGCTGATGCAGCTCTTAACATTTTTAATTGTGTTTACCACTGCCGAAAAATGAGTTAAATTGGTACATTGAAGATGTTCTTTCTTAATATTTGATGTTTTTGATATCTGCAGATAATTAAAAAATACACTTTAGATAAACATGTTATGTCAGTATCAATCTGACACATTTACCTTTTTGAGAAAACTCAGTTCTTGCGATATTTTTCGACGTAACTTTTGTATTCCTTCTAGGTTATTATATTCATCTAATGAATGAATCAGTTTCTCTCCAAAACTAATTTTTTCTAATGCTGATTTGTATAAATCACACTCATTTAAAGGACTCTGCATGTTCATTTCGTTTTATATAATAAAATGTGGCCCTTTATTTATGGATTATCCAAGCATGAGACTCAATAATCGTGCCGGTGAAATTATAACCTCAATTTTCTTTTCTACATTGCCAATAGTTTATGCAATGAACACCACCGTAATCCACGAAAATAAAATAATTTATTATATTTTTAATAGCGAGCAATTATTATTTAATTATATATATTTGAAATATTGCAAAAATATGGTCAAAATATGTTTAAAAATCTATCATCAAACTCCAAATTTTTGACATTTGTCAGTTGTAATTTAACATCAAATGAGTTGGTATTGAAAATCACTAAAAAAAATTCTACATAAAAACCCTACAAAACAGAAAAGAGAGCAAACAAAACTCAGTGGCGTAACGAAGAGGTAAAATATTACTATCTTCTTTTAAATTTTCCGTTGTTGATTGCACTTTTGAAATCTATTATTTTAGTTCAGTTAAACCAGTAATAAAAGGATCATTTATTTGAAAATAATCAAGAGAATAATTTTGAGTTTGATCAATATATGAATTAACTGAGAAGTGAAATTATAAACTGAATTTTCTTCTTCTCAATCATTTGTTAACAGAAGACAAAGAGGAAAAACGTAAGTCGTAACCTTCATTTTTCTGTTAAATTAGGAGACAAATTGTTTCAATTTTTATCTCTTTAAACATAAGTTAAAATTAAATTAATTTTATTTTAAAATTCATGCCATTTGATTCTGGTTGAAAGTGAAAGTGGAAGAACGAATGCACTTAATTTTTACAGTGCAATAATTTGACAACCCTTCTTTTAATTTTGGTCAAAAGTATGGTATACAATAATACACGTGAATTTACCCATCATGTATGACATGTAGATTTGCATTAAGTAGGTATATCTAATAATATTAGTTAAAAAAAAAACACTTTATGACACAAACTGTTATGGCTAACCTTTGTTTTTAAAAATCATAAATTACATTATGTTTAGAGAAGAAAATACCCAAATTCAAATTCAAATTCAAATTCAAATTTATAAAAACATTTATAAACTTGACTTAGATTTCATTCAGTAAAGGTAAATTATTACTTTGGGTATGATCAGTTTTACACTGTAAAATGTTTTTAAAGATCTGAATTTTATATCCAAAAAAATATACGGTTTTTTATTAAATGTTATTGATACAAAGATAAATCGAAACGAATTTATAACTTGTTTGGTAGGAGAAAAAATATTCTGAAATTCTCCCCTAGAAGGGTTAAAATTTTTTAAATAAAGGTGATTAAAGGCAATTTCAAAATATCTTTTTTCACAGAAAATAAATTGTAGATGGGTAAGTATTAAATATAACAATTGTTTGTAATAGGAGAAAGATGGACAACTGTAAAGAGTGAGTACATTGCTCAAATTTAATAAATGGCCGATGAAGTAAGTTATTTTTTTATGTAAAATGATATCAAAAATGTTTTAAATGTATTAATTTATTGTCAGCACGCATAAATGTCCACATATATGGGTAATAACGCTTAATGTAAACTTCGTTGCAATACAATACAATCAGTTTACTGTATACAAATGGCTGCAAGTCCATATATTTTATATAAGCAGTAGAACTTGATCCACATAACAAAAATCATTTATAGAACTAAAACAAGATATAACACTTATAAGGCTTGGCAATACAGAGTTTGTATACAGGATAAATTTATTTGTTGAACAAACTATCTGCTTTTTCCCGACGTAAATGCACTTGAATATGATGCACATAGAATAAGGGATATCTATCTTATTAACGATAAATAAAATGTTCTTCATTTAAGTGTACGTTCTTAATTATTATTTCGCCTTTTTTGTCAATTTTGTCAGACACAACTGGTGGAAGTCGAAGATTTTTGTATCCCAAATTTTTTGCAATCTTCTTTTTTCTTCAGTGAAGAGATTGAATTTGAAAACATTATATCTCTTAAAAAAACATTATCATGATTGTTAAAATATAATAATTATTATACATTTCTTACTTTCGACGTATGTAGATGCAAAATGTTGTTACGGCTAGGAAACCAACTATAACCATTCCAAAAACAAATAAACCAGCAGCAATTTGAGTTTTGATTACAAGTTCCACGCTCTCTTCAAGATCTTCTGGAAAGAAGAAGCAGTAATAATAATTTTTGTTCGAAAATATGCATAATGATTTTATAGGTAATGGTCCCATATATCAAATATCAAAAATTTCACTGAGAAATTTTAAATATTATACTAATGGGACTACTTTTTTTATTACTCGATTTAAATTAATCACTTACTGATATTGTCTGTAACGGTTATGGTCATATTCATAATTTCCGATGCATTATATATTTGCACACAACCTTCTTGTTCCCCCATCCATGAATGAAATCTGAAAAAAATCAGAGAATATTTTGTTATTAAGAGAAATAAGAATTAAGATTTGTGTATTATTATTATGTAATAAATTACATTCATAAACCTTGTTTCAATACCAGTTTATAGTGTAAAATTGGCTGCAAGTCCGTATAATTTATACAAACAATACAACTTGACTCATACGTCTAGAATTACTTGTAGAATTGAAATGAGGTATCATTTCTCTCTCAGTTGCTTGGCGGTAATTTTATCTGTATATTTTGACATAAATAGACATATTTTGTAATGCTGTGTAATATTAAATAAAAACATTGTTTACAACAAAACCATTCACAGCAGTTATTTTTTTAATAATAATATATCATTAATAAATAGAATTAAATAAGTAAATTTCAGTCTATTCTAATTTTTTGATAACATCTTCTAGTTTCTGACTCGTTGTTATCAGTTCTTTACATTGGTGTTGAACCAAAATACTTTCGTTTCTCTACCTTTTAAATTTTACTTATTCTGGAACTTTTTAGTCATAATAATTATTTATTTATTTCCTCTCTTGTTTTACTTTTATTTTTCTATTGTTTTATTCATTGCTATGTTCCAACATGAATAAATAATAAACGAAAAAATAAAATAAACAAGCACCCTTTTACTTACTTACATTTTTTTAACGAGTGATTTTACAATACTAGCTTCCTTGACACTTTGTAATACTTACACAAATTTAAAGTTGGTGCCAGTTTCACTTAAAAAAAATGTAATGTAAGAAATATTAATTTAAAGGAGATATTCATTTTAGAAAATAACTTACACAAAATAATTGGTTCATTGTTGCTATTTGATTTCTTTTGTTAAATACCTCTTTTAAAACCATTAATATTATATTGCTATTTTTAAAATTAGGTTTTCGTATTAAAAAATGAAAGAACACCTGTGTTTCTAATTTAAAATGTAGATAGCAATTTAAATTATTAAGTTGGCACACTTGATAATACCGGTATTTAACCTTGCAAAAAAATGTGGTTGATATTATTATCAAAGAATGGATCCGCACGAACATTCCAGAGGTATGTACCTATTTTAGAGATGACGATAAAAAATTGCACTCACAAAGAGAAAAGCCAAAGTAACTATTTTTTCGAAGTGTTTGTATACGTTCTTTGAAGACTGGTAAATTTAAAAATTTAAGCAACACTGGATGGCCATAAATTAATCAGAACTGGAATTTTTAAATATTTTTTTTATATTGATGATTTTTATTAACCTTTACGAAAATTTTGTATTTATTTCAGGTTTGTAATGTCGAAATTTATTTCGAAAAATATTCAAAACATTTAAACATTTTTGGTTTAAGTTAAGGAAGAGTATGTTTTTGTTAAATTTCAAAGTTTAATTTTATTCATTACTATGTTCCAGCATGAATAATAATAAACGAAAAAATAAAAAAAGCAAGCATGCTACATTTTTTTAATGATTGATTTTACAATATTTACAATTAGTAAATAATTATGTATTTTTAATTTTATTTTATAACCACGTCCATTTCCAAATAAAATTATTGAGATTTTTGTATAGTAGTGTATCAGTACAAAATGACAAAATTATTTAAAGAAATACAGTAATATTTCTTCAATATTAATTAGGAGGCAACAAAACTTACCAAGATAATTAATTGAACTATGATGATAGCAACCATTTAACAATGATAATCACGAAATCATGATGTGTAAATGACAAATTAAATTAGATTAGAAAATAACCAAATGAGATGTTTTCGTTTTCACTTATCTGTTGTAATTAAAAGTGCTAATGCTTGTGGGCTAAAAATCACTGCAACGTATTCTGAGCACTTTGCTTTGACCGTCGATAAGTGACAATTGTAATGATTAAATTTATTTTTTGAGTGGTTACAAAATAACGAATGGAATAGAATGTATGCACGAATAATTAATGAATTTACTCATAAGTGTGAAGTTAGAAATGCATTTAGACATTTATCCGGTTCGCTGTAATTAATTCAGAAAATGGTGTTAAAGTTTTAGTATAGGCTTAAATGATACACAAAAATTATATAAATTCGAAGAGATTTCATGTCAAATTAAATGTCTTAAATTTTTAAGTTATTTAATGCTTTAATATCACAAAAGTTGTATTTTTTTTTCCATTTTAGAAAAATTTGAAATAATTGCTTTAATTTATCGAGTTATGAATATTATTAAATGAATGAATGAATTAATTTTAAAGAATTAAGCACTCTAATAATTACCTAAAAAGATGTTAATAACTACCTATCACAAAGACATCTTAACACATTTCCTGCAGAGGCACTGCAGTTATAGCGATGATCTGCACACTCCTCTGTGCTATTACATTGTTCACCATAACTGGCTCCTGAAACATAAATAAATAATTAGGTAATTAATCAATACTGAACAGCTAATTTCAGATCTAGTGTAAAACTATTTCTAGTATTTATTATGGTCTTCGCTTTTACATTACTTTTTTCAAAATTCGAATTTGGATACAACAATTTGAGATGCTTTGGTTAGAAAAAGCCAAGTTTAATCAAGAGATTTGTTTTTGTAGTAGAAAGATATTCTTTCAGTTTTTTTTAACTGATCCGAATAAAGTTTTAGTTTTTTTTTTAATGAAGCTGCAAAAATAAACCAAAATAGACAGAGATTGCTAAAATTTTGACAATTGTTTGTTTTTATTTAAAATTCTGTAGTTAGACGTTATGTAAGTAACTGCGAGAATTTTTTAAGGCTTTTGTAAACAAGAAGTTTTCAAAAAAAAATTTTGTTTGTTATTCGCGTTTTACTGATTTTCCTCTATTTATTATTTCTGCCACTTAAACTAATTTTCTGGTAATTATTTTGAGATAATTTACAAAACAAATTAAATTAAGTACTGAGTACTGAAAGAAATTTTGCGATTTAATCTGCCAATGTAGTCGATATTTTATTTCAACTTCGACTCAGTAAAACCACAATAATTTTCAAAGAAATGTTTTCGTTTTTCTTGGCAGCCTTTTCCTTTGAGTAATTATTATTTTCCCGTTTCTGTTTTTGTCTTTTTAGAATGAAATGTAATTTTCGTCTAAGTGAAAATAGTTTTCTGGTTACATTATCTTCGCTGTCAAGTAACAACATTTCGTTCCTTATTTACAATTCGTTGCCGTTATCGTGGAATCAACAGACGAAGATGGCTTAAAGTAAACCACTTAAAGCCACCAACTTCTGTTTGTTTGAAAAGGAATTATCTGGATTGGTAAATTTGCCTTGATAAAAAACAGATGTGTATAAAGTAGGTCTTCAAAAAAATTTAATGTCACAGCAAGACGACTCATATCGTAATATGAAGATATAGACATATACTCCTATAATTTTGTGATTCAACACCTTTGGAAGCATTGCTTGGTCTAATCTAAAAAAATCAGTTTTAAAAGTTTTGTCGAAGATTTAAATAAATGGGGTAAAAAAAGGAGTTGGTAAAAGTCTTGAGAAAGAAGGTGAATATTTCCCCAGTACTTAAACTTTTAAATCCACAATTTTATGTTTCTTAGTGTTTATTAAATGTTCTGAAGTTTAATAAATTTAAAATTATATTAATATTTACGGTAAGTAAATGTCGTTAGTCTCGATGTGCGTGCGTATTTTAAAACCAAATAAAAACGGTGTGATTGAAAAAATGATTACAATTTGTACTAGCTTGAAGATACTGTTCCACTTTTTTAAGCCATTAGCACCAAATTAACAAAAAGATAAAAATAGCCGAGAGAAAATAAAACAAACAAACAAACAAAAATAATTTGTGTGGTATTTTTAAAGCGCAATTAGTTTTTCGAGAGGAATGTAAGTGGGCAAATAGGTATATTATTATCCATCTTCAACATTCATATTGGCAAATTTCAAATAAAAATAAAATAGTGAAAACAAAATTATTATTCTTATTTTTTTGATTAAAGATCAAAAGATTTGAATTTATTATTTTTGTCACATAAGCTTTTTTTTTCACATTTTTCATATATTCTAAGTAAATTTCTGAAAAGTTAAAAGATGCTTCTTTGTGTTATAAATATGATTATTATTTACCTACACTTTACTATTTTAAATATTATTTAAAAAAATATTAATATTGAAAATAGTTCTTTTTATTATTGGAATTTTAAAAAATAATTATTATGTCAAAGAAATATGGCTGAATGTTTAGTTTTTATTGAAATATTTAAATTTTTTCCCATTTATATATATATATAT
>QDEB01082485.1:0-10644 GCA_004193795.1 Asbolus verrucosus
GACATGTATAGGGAAGGAGGCAAATTAGCTCCCAGTGCTATAATTTTAAGCGATTTTATTTGTTTTATCTTTGTCAGAATTGAACGATTTTGTTCACTATTGAGACCGTCAGAAATCATTTCATAACAAGTTGAAAAGCATTATCGTAAATTTGTACCAACCAATAGGGACGAGTTCTTCTTAATTTTAAGAGGATAATTTGTTGTGAATAGTCAGAATAGGTGGTTTTTAAGTATATACATTTTAAGCAAAAAATTTGCTTTATATCAAAAAAGCAAAGTTGACATCACTGATGGTGTTGAGTGCACAACCCAACTCATTTGGTATATAAGTGTGTTTTTTAAAATGAAACATCAGTTTGGTTTTGGCTTTGCGGATACAGGAAACAGAAACATTTTTTTGCGAAAAATTTTTGAGCAGCTTATGATTAGTGTTGCATGTTCAACCCTTCAAAGAATCGCCACTATTTATTTGCCATTAACATTGATAGTAGATGCATTGTATACCTAATTACCTACTCTCGTTTTTAAGAAAAATTTGAAAAAGTGAGGTTTGAGGACGTAGAAAAAAGTTGAAAAATAATTCTGAGTTAGTACAATTAAAAAATCGCACTAACGTGGAATAATTTTCGTTATTGATTCGAGTTATCACTTTGCCAGCAAAAATAATTATAAAAGAAGTTATTAAGTAAAAAGTTTAATGAAACAGAAGTTACAAATCTAGTAGTAATACTGGTGTAACTAAGGCAGCGCTAAAAAGCTAAGGTGCTACCTAACAACACACTAGTACCATATTTTTTTCTAATTCATTTTGCAATATTGCATAGCTCCACCTTACATGTGATCTTATTATGTTACACAAAAATCTATTGGTAGAAAGATATAGCCAAACGTCTAAAATATATACATCTGTTGAGTAGCCTCCCACAATTTATTCCAAGAGTAGTTAGAGGTCGGTTTTACCATAAGGGTGGACCGAAGATGGGTTACTATGGTTATATGTTTCGCACTTTATCTTTCGCTTACCAGTTATGTTACAATTTGTCTCAAAATTTTCTACTTATTGGTGGCTTAATTCTAGATTATTGAATGCAACAAAAAAAAAGAACCACATATATGTACCTATGTCTCCTGATATACATATAAGCAATCGGTAAACTTCAGACATTGATGTGAGGGAATTTTACAAAAAATATTCTGTATGAGATCTTTTAATATTCCTTCAAAATTCCCTCGTATTCTCTTTGATTTTACACCAGATTTCTTCCATGATTTAACCCTCGGGTTAAGTCTGTGATAGAGTCGTAATGAAAAGTAAGAGTTCAAATCACAACGGTTTTTGATCTCGACGGTAAAGGAGCAAACCCCTGTACTATTATACTTCAGAAATGTGTGGAAATATTTCAAATAATTGCAACTTGGAGTTGTAACTGCAATATTTGATTGGATTAGATGATTTAAATTCACCGAAACTGAAAATGTTTGAACTTTAAAATGATGGCAACAAATATAAGAAAGTATTCACAGCATTGTTAACATTTGAGGGAAATTTTTATTTCTGCTTGCACTAAAATCGCTCAGTATATTACCATCAACACATAAATGCCGATGTGAGCCTTGCTATTCGACTAAATGTAATTAGAATTTTTAAAGTACCTCTTTGGAGTTAAAGGTGTAAGTGTAAAACCTGTTACTGAAGGGAAGTAAAATAACTAAAGTGATATAAACCCGTGCCAAATTTGAGAATTACCGATCTATACAGTAATAATTTGCCTTCATATTACCCACAAACCGAATGAGTTTTACACCGGTCGATAAAAATTGCACAATCTATAACATAGTTTGCAATAAAAAACGACGATTATTTCAGTTTTGAAGTGAGCATATTTGACTTTACATAATATTTGAATTACGTTTTATCAATGATTTATGGGCAAATTTAAACAAACTAAAAAATATATGTTTACGTTGTTTTATATTTTGGAGATTTTACGCGATTTTCGCAAAAAATTTGGTCGTTTGCGAGATTGTCGCTATTAGCACAGGTTGACATGTCTTCGCACTGTTTCAGGCATTTATTTTTTGAAAAATGCTTGTGCAGACTATGCAGTTTCTATATTTGTAACACCAAAGAATTCTCGTCATCTGAGTCATCCGGATGCTTTTCGGTTGTTTTCAATGGCGTTTTTCCAGGGGTTTCTAACTGCATTGTTACCGTCGAATATTAGACTTGAAAGGGTGCGTTCTTCACCCCTTCTAGTCCCATCATTTCTGGAATTCTTCCGCAGGTGCTGTCGAAGGGCCCTCACGCCATTGGTCGCTCGTCTATGGGCTGTTCCGATAGATAACGGGCTAGGGCGCCATTTTCGAACTATCCGTCTAGCACAGTAGCTCCAATAGAACGGTGCCACACCCTTCTCCCTTCGTCGCGACTAACTAGATGTTTTTCTAGGCGCAGAATTAGGGTCCCTCGCGCTGGCTGCTGCATTTTTTCATCAGGGGGAGATCTGCCGATTCGTCACAGTATAATAGCGTTCGAAGAGTGAAAGGGTCCCTCATCCCCTTTTCGACGAATCGGCGAGTTTGGTCTTCTTCGGGGTGAAGAGGTGATGATGTTGGATGAAGGTCGTAGGGGTGGCCGGGAAGGGTTCGAGTAATGTCAATTTGATGAGGCCAGCGTGCTTCTTCTTTTCTAATTGATAAATTGTCAGAGGAAGCGCTTAAATTAATCAGCGGATGCGATGGTCGTTCATCGGACTTGGAGGTTTTTTTGTCTTCCTGTGATGGATTTGTCAGATTATTGAAAGTAGTTGGCGTGTTGATCGCTCCGAGTGGGGTCGAATGCTGCCCCGAAGATTCGCCTGGACTAAAGCCGTCGACTTTATCGCCTGGTTAGTGACCGGCCCCGGTTCTAGGACGGTTCTCGACCGAACCAGCTCTGTTGTGCTGACCACGCTTCAGTATTGCTTTCATTCGCAAATTTCGCCATTTGATATGGGTTTTGTTCGATGCGAGCGCGTTACATCTGGATTTTAGACTTTCTATCGCCAAATTTTGAAAAGGGAATTTAACAGAGATGAGGAAGTCGAGAAGGAACTTAAAAATGTAAGTTGTCTATGGTTATACTGGAATATAGAAAGCTGAAATTGCGAGCGAGGTAGTGTAAACTTTCAGGAAGAACGTAAATTCTTTACTTCCATATGTTGCAATAATTTCGGAAATGGTTTTTATTGATTATGGAATTTTTGAAATTTTATTTCGAGATAGTGTGTCGAGATTTTATTCGCTAAGGTATAGTGATACCGATTATCATTATTGTCCAAGTGGAGTTTTGGATTAGATAATGAAATTTTGAAAAAAATCTAATGGTCACCTGGATATGTCATAAATTATCCTATTGTTGGTTATTGCTCTTTAACAAGATCTTAAAAAGTCAAAATTTCTTAAATTTTTGATGAAGTATATTTTGTTTTCATTATGCGAGAGCGTTAGGTGTCACCGAATTTTAAAAAGGGAATTTAACAGATTCGAGGAAGTCGAGAAATAACTTGAAAATATATTGATTAGACTTGAATATAGAAAATTAATGATTTCGAATTGCGAGGTAGTTAATATAAACTATCACTTTGGAGAAATGTAAATTCTACACTTTCATATTTAATAACAATTTCAGAGATCGTTATATTAATTATGGAATTTTTGAAATTTTATGGCGAGATTTTACTCGCAAAGGTACAATAATGATAATTATTATCCAAGTGGGATTTATGTTAGATAACCGAAATTTAAAAAAAAATCTAATAGACACCCGGAAAGTCATAAATTCTTATTTAAATCTTTTATTAATAAAATTAATAATAATCACAGTAGGCATATAATATTTATATTGGTAAGTAGGTACTACAGTTTACTACACGCCGAACGAAATTGATCCATTCTCTGGAAAATTTCATTTACAAAATAGTAATTACGAAATTTTTCTTTTTAAAATTTTCATTTGAAACTAAACGTTTGTTTTTATCAAAAGTTCAACTGGGTACATGAAATTCAGTTTGGAAGAATCAAGTACCTACCGTCAATTCTACCATGTAAGATGTCATAAAAAATCTTCAAAATAACAAAACTCTTCTACAAAATAGTAGTTGAAATACGCATATTTAGTAAAAACATTTACAATTTACAATTGTATAATGTCTAGTTAATGAAATTCTCATAATGCAAAGTAAATTGGAGCCCAAGAAAGTAAGAAATGACTGAAGAATGTAAACTATTAAAATCAGAGATAGTTAAATTTGAACGTAAAACTTTATCAATTTAAAGCATCGAAATATTCTATAAGTTAAGGGTGAATTCCATTGCTCTTGAATAACTATATTATTTTTGTAATTTCGGGGGTTGTATTTTGCGCAGGGTATTTTTTTTAATATTATAAGATGGTACAGGATGTTTTAAAAAATATATTGCTTAGTCATTTATAACTTATTAGAGCTCTCATTTCGGGAGGTAACGTATTTAAACATTTTTCAAAGTGGGTTAACTTGAAAAATTGTATGTGGCATAGGGGGTGAATTTTTCAGAATCTACGTAATGTCAATTATTTTTCTCATTAAGATCAATTTTCACTCCCTTCAGTATCATTTTTGACTAAACTAGATATTTCTCAAAAAAAAAAGAATTCTGAAGATTTTATGGAGGTTCAATTAGGTAATGTTACGCCATTCGCCTCTTAATTTCGAAATATGAGGAAAAGGATAAGAATAGTAGATATAATCCCAAATACGTTAGTTTTATCGATGAATTTTGTAATGAAAGCTACTAAAGCTCATTCCCACAAACAAGTTGTATTTACGATTTAGAATTACCAGCGTAATTCATAAAAAATGTGACCCATTTTCCATTTATTAAATGTTTATAATGCCGATAATGTGTAGGTACCAACTCCAACAAAATTACAGTTGTATACTTCTAATCATGAATGGATAACATATTAATAACTTATACAGATACGTATACCATCAGCATCTCGAATTCCAAAATAAAATAAGTATTCTGTTGCTTTGTAAGAGTCGGGACACAAATATTTGCCTAATTTTAACATATAGTTACGGCAAACAACTCGGTTTAAATCCTAAAAGTTGCGGTATTATTTGTAAAGGAAATGCTACAGTTATGGCAAATGTAACTGGCTTTTATACGTTAAAAGTTACGGTATGATGTCATATCGTAACCCGCTTAACAGCTTTTAAAGTTACGGCAGACTTGACTCTTTTCTAAACGATAAAGGCTATTATATCATATTTGCCGTAACTAATTTAACAGATTTTAAAGTTACAGCACTTATTTGAATTATTTCTTAATATTATTATAAGGGCATGTTCGTAACCACGAAACGTACCAATTAACCGTAACTGTAACTATTTAAAAGTTCTCTAATGGATTACGCGATGGCGTAATAGCGTAACTTCAAGGTTTGAAGAAAGTACGTTTGCCGTAACTATAGACACTCCCAATTTTAACTGTACTTCAGTAACAACGCTGAAACCAATAAATTTTGAGATGAAGTAAATTTTAGTCATTCAACTCTAATAAGAGCAACATTGTTATAAACATTTTAAATTGTGATATCAAATGTTGAGATCAATGAGTTCAACCCACAAAGTTGTACTAATATTAAAATATATAACTACAGAACAATTTCAACATAAAATGCCATCTTCGGTATAGATGTAAAAATGCACAAGTATTTTATTCATATGGTTTATATTTGATCACATAAAAACATTGTTTTTTGAACTCTAAAACTTTCAGTATCCAATTGGTAAACTTTCCAAAAAAAAAAAGAATATAATTATAGTTTTGTTTTTGCATTTAGTTGTAATTTGTTGTGAGCCATATTGGAGGTTGTTATAATTAGTATAGGGAATCGAGCTTATTCTCACCAGTTGTTTTTCGTATTTATTTATTTATTTACCACCATTGATAAATAAATACAAGAAATATTTGGAAAGAATAAGCTTTTTTCCCTATACTAATTATTTAGTTGTCTTTGCCATTTTTTGAGGAACAATGACGTTAAATTATTATGTTGGATTACAATTCTTCAATTTAAGACTGCTGACGGCTATCGCCTATACCAATATTTGAAATTAAAATTACAGTCTTGTGAGGTTATTTTTGCAAGACTTCCACACCATTATTCGTCAAAATTTCAACATCAGAAAATGAACATAAATAGTAAATAATAATAATAAGAACATAATTATTGTAAAATTGTAAAAGCTACCTTAAGCTTGTTTATAGAAGCTTGAAACAAAACGTCCTTACCATATTGCTCAAGTTAAATGAGTAATGTCAGTATCAAATGTGGAAAAATTTTCCTTTTATCTAGAAATGTAATGTACACCAGCTAAAATGACGTAATTAATGCCGTTGTTGTGTTGTACTAGCAGTAATGAATGGAAAATTTAGATTTGGTCAATGTTTCTAACAGAATTATTGTAACTACGATATGCTAGAGATAATTTTTTTTTGCATATTTAAAAATGAAAACAAAAGATTAAGATATTTAACAATATCTTCTACCATTACAGAAAAAATTAAAATGCTAGAATGTCATCGCTCAGAAAAAATGCAATTGGAAAAAAAAACTAAGCTAAAATTCTCGGATCTTGACAAGATTGGCAATTGAACAATTATGACAATCATATGTTGGTTATCTGCTAAAAAGTAGAATGGTCAATAGTTTGAAACAATTCAAGGTTAAATTTATGTTACCAAAGTCCGATCTTTGATTAAATTCTTGTTTTAGGAACTTTATTGCGAGATGGTTTAAACTAAGCTCGAAATCTTATATAATCACTCAATTATATAGATTTATTAGAAATAAAACGTCGTTTTCTTTAACATTTGTTTTTTAACATATATTTTTTAAAATTTTACATTGTTAAGGTTACAAATTCTGGATAATTTTTCACCTGCATAAATTACCACGTAATTTACCGTAAATTACTAGATAATTTATCAAAGTGGTAGTTTTATTCATGAATAAATTACTTCGTATTTTATATTGGTAATAGATTTGGTAAATTACAACGATAAATTACATAATTTATTGAAATTTTCAGAATTATGAACTGGAAATTTAAATTTTATGCAAGATAGTTCAGTTCGAAATGTAAGTTCAATAAAGCTACGAGAATGCTGTAACACTAAATATTGCGAGATGGTATAAATTAAATAATGAGATAGCAGTCGAGATTTTTAGTTTTTCGAGATAGTTTTAGTTCCATAACCTGGAATATTAAATATGTTCTTTGTAGAAAAACAGGCTTGGCAATTGATTGTAATTAATTAAATGGCTAATATTTTTTATAAAACTGTGTTGAAAGAACATGACCGCTTGATTTCTCTGTGAAACTGATAAAGTAAACACAACAAATTCCAAGACAAAGAGATAAAACGTAACGCAAGTCACTACAATGTAATTTTATTACCCACGTTGCCGGTTATTGTTTTAAAAATTGTTAATATTAATTACAATGAATCATCGCGTTTGGAATTTCGATATTAACCTAAAATTTAAATTCAAACTTAATTAAAACCAGCATTAATTAACAATAATCATTCTGTACCAATTGCATCGAAGGTCAGTCGGCTCGATGCAAATACAAGTCGCGATCGGTGTCCAGGGCTTCAGCGACACCATTTCGAAGAATCAGCTGCCGTTTCCGCCGATGAACTGTCGCTTAATAAGCCAACAATTGACATTCTTCGATTGTTTTCCGCTATTGCCATTGAGACCGAAAACCGATGCTGCGCTCGTTATTCACCCCGAGTCGCCTCAATGTGTTTCGCATTCAACGAGGTCAAGTTAAAAACACAAACTCCGAATGCGATAAGATAAAGTCTCTTCGTTCGTTGGTACTTGCATGGCCGCCTTGTCGAAATCGCGGTCGGTTTTCCGAAAAAACGGAAAATATCCGAACGCAGCTGTCTTGGCAACGTTTTCTCTTTATATCGCTCGTTCCATTTCTTTGTCCTCGTTTTGCGGTACGTGACATTTTGAAAAACTATCGACCTTCTGGCCGCCGACAAATGGCGATCGAGTGCGGTCCCCCCCCACCCCCTCGTCTCCCTCCCTCGCACTTTAGATTAATCCCCCCGTTCGCGTAAATCGCCGTGTAAATCCCAAAAATATACGACGTCCCTCTCTGTCCCGGGAGCGAAATGCGCATATTTGCAAGTGCAAAGACACGGCATTTTAAAAATAACAAAAGTGGGGCCAAAAATTGCACCGCGACCGCCGTTCGCGTTCACAAACCTGTGTGTGAGTGCACAAAGTGCATTGCTTCGTGGTGCGTTGCACTTTGAGCGGTGTTGCCAAGTCGACGGGACGAATCATCGATTCGGTGCTGCAGGAGAGATGGTTCGTGCCAGATTTTTTTAATAAATTTTGGAAAAGTCGAAAATCCTCCCCCCAGCACGAATTCTTGATCGAGACACCCAGTTATCTCGCGTTATCTGGGACGTATCTTATCAGTCGAGATATGAAAGTTCCCTCCGTATCATCCAGATTATCATCCACTCGTTTTTGGGTCAAATGATATGACGCAATCGGAACACCCTTTGTTCCAGTGACGGATGTGTCATTCGTTTTCTTCGTATTGTACATGGAACTATAGTCCGTTGTGAAATTCCAGACGGTGTTAATGAGGAATTCAAGTGTTTCCATGGAAACCACTGTTTGTAATTTAAAACAATTGAAGGGCGTGGGATGGGGGTCTTTGAATTTATTGTCATTTTCGAATCTTGTGGCGCGGCGTGGCTCATTTTTATTAATCCCGGGCGACACCAAAGCTAAATCAAATCATTCTTACATAACTTTCAACAGGTTCAGCGATTCAAATTTATTACGTATCAAGCTGGAATTTCCAGAATTCCGATCGTGAAATTTTTTCAAAATGGTTTGATTTTGAGAAGTTTTTCCACCAATCACCTACCCGATGTAGTAATATTTTTTCGTTACAATTTTGGAAGCAGCCTCGGTATTACAATTTATAGGATGCAACGTGAGATTTCTCGCTGAGACCAAATCTGTTTCTGTAATGTTAGTATCAAGTCAAGTATTGGGACATTTTATCTATTATTCAGTATTCAGTATTTTAATGGAAAGAGCGATATATCAGAAAATTTTAAATTTCTTTTAGAAAAGTGCTACAAGTCATTCCTGTACAGTAGATATAAAGCACGGTTACATGTTCTTGGTGGATAATTTTTGAACAAATATTTTAAAAAATTACTATACATAGTAAATCTTCACGGGGGCAACATTATAAAACGTAAATTTACGTTAAGGTGTAATCTAGTTGATACCAGTCTGAAACGTGGAATAATATTTTTATAATTCGTAAAAAAATTGAAAATATACAAAGTAATTCAAGGATAGAACTTTGCAGTGCAATTTATTGCCGAGCTTGTTTCGAGTGGCACGAAGTCTCGGAGAGTAACCTCAAAAATTCCATATCATCTTGTGACAGTTTTTTCCAACAGAGTTTAATAATCTATATGAAATGAAACGAATATCTGGTTTGAGTTATCAGCTGAGATAAATGACAGTGAGTTAAAACTCTGAGAGTAAAGCAGTGTTGGAACAGTTTTCAGTTTCATTTCTACATTCTCGTAGCGACAGTTTTTGAGTGTATTTATCTGAAATTTATTCGTCAAAACCATGAAATTGAGGTATTGATAATTTGATAACATTTTTGCATTTAAAACAGTAGTCTGTTAGTTTCAATTTCGAAAAATAAAAACATAATTTTTGTGATTTGATATTTTCTATACCTTTGCAGAAAAATGACCTCGACAAACTATAAAATTAAATTTCAATAGGTGTCGAAGAGAAATAATTGAGACAAATTGTAAAAATAAGACAGACATATCTAACTTTTGGTTATCTAAATTTTTGCTATTACATGTCTGATTTTATCAGCTATGGTACTAGTGTTATGTTTAAAATAAAATTTGCAAAAATCAACAATTTTGAAGTTTAATAGTGGTTTTTCACATTTCTCTTTTTTAATGAGGCTTAAATATTATTTGAAAAAATGTCTAGAGCAATTGTTAAGAGTACGATAAAGCGGATCTACTCTGAGTAATAGCTGAGATAAATTCTATCAAGTCAGTCTTCTGAGACAAAACTGAGAGATACTTATGAAAAGATTTTTATACCTATCTTTGTTGTTGTCGTCACTATAACGTAAGCACATACCAAACCAGTTATTAGATCTAATAATTCTAAAAGCAGAAGCTTAGCCACTTTCTGCAATTTATTGCTGAAACCATTTTCAAACAGTATCAAGTCTCAGAAAGAAAACTCAGAAATTACACGACAAAAAATTTAGAATTTTTCGTGAAATCAACTTTAAATTCGAAATTGTTTCTAAAACATTTTTAATCTACAAAGAACCAAACTTTTGAGAGTAAAACTGGTTTCGTGGTATTTATTATCTCAGTGAGAAGTTTACGCCTAATCTTAATTAATTGTTATCATATTTCTGAGAGAGAGATATGGAATAGTAATAGATATTGTATTTAAAACACAATATTGATAGTTATGATACGGAAAAACCCAAGTGTTCAGTTCTTC
>QDEB01082523.1:3498-13685 GCA_004193795.1 Asbolus verrucosus
TCTTTAAGGTTTTTTTTTTAACTGATAATAAATGAAGAAAAAGTGGCAATTAGTAAGGGAACGATAGGTAATAAAGAACACAAGAAAAAACTCAGTTTATTTTAACACAGAAATACATTTTGTTCTGAAATTAACACATTAAGTGATTTAAGAAATTAAGTACTAATTAATACAACACTGTATCAAAAAATTCCAGGTAAGAAAAATATAAACTGTTGACTATTACTTGAGAGTTTCGGGCAAAGGAGAACTTTGTTAGGAAATTAGCAACATGATTGTTATTTGTAGAAATCACATTAGTTCTCAGGTTTTTCAAATTTATGGGTAAATACATACGCATACACTTTTCAAGATGTCGGTTTTGAGTATCACTTACCTTTAAGATTAATTATTGTCAACCATTATAATATTTTTGAAGCAGGAATGCACCAATTACAGATTTTTACATAACGATTAGGTTCATATCGACACTTTTAGTACTAGGAATTACTTAAATGATGGTACCTCGAGGTGCTATAATAGTGTTCTCCATTACCCACTGTTCCTGAATACCTATCACTCTCCTATCTAATAACATTTTTGTGGATACTATTACTTATCGAGGATATGTTTATTTCAATGACATTTAATTTCTTTTAATTTATCAAAATATTCGTAGAGCTCTAAATTTTGACATCATAATTAACGATTTTAAGTTAAACAAAGTATTCTTTACAGATTTTTCCCGAAATCATTCATTCACTTTCCTCTATGTATAAAATAATACTAATATTCTAAATTAAAATTAAATTATCAGTAAATTTTGACCTATAGTAAAACAAAGGAATTACTGATAACGTGGTTAACAGTTGTGGAAATGAATTTTGGTCTAAGTCAAATTCTATTTAATAAGGAGAAAAACTGCCACCCAACACTGAATGCCAGGTCCGTATTTTGTTAAAACTTTCTAAGATTATTTACGAATAATCATATATAAAATTTTTTCATAATCTTTATTTACAATTAGTTAGACCTAAAAGGAATTAGTTAATATAATTCTGATACCCAATGATCTTATACACTTTTTTATGTATTGTCTATATTTCATGTGGTCTGTGTATCTTGCATCGACATTATTTTTGTAAATATTGAATGTTTATTTTTATATGCAGTTCCAAAAATTTGTGATACCTAAACCTATCTCTATTTTCCGATAGGTACAGTAACTCTTTCAAATCCAACTCTGATTTAGACCACTGCTTATGGTGCAGCTCCCTTACATTTCACACCGAAAGCCTAATAGCGCTTATTAAGAAGTCATTTTAAAAATTTCATTTTCACAATACTTAACAATAGTGAAAAATAAGAAGAAAAATTAAATTTAATTAATAAATTAACTAGAAAAGTACATAAGTTCTCATATTCATGTAAAATTTTTAGATATTAATACACATTTCCAAAATTTGTCTACATAGATTTAATAAACAAGGTGTGACCGGAAATGACGTCAGTTTCTACGTCTTACTGATAAGTTCGTGAAAGAAAATACACAAAATTCTCTCACGACTATCACAAATGAAACTTGAAAATGTCCAGTATTTAAATGACGTAAGATAAAAAATAAATATTTTTAAACGACTGAACGGATCGTAAATTGTAAATGCAGGGCGTTTGTCTTGTTTTTATTTATTCAATTTTTCTTTTTTATAATATCTTTACCACAGTAGTCTTTACTTTAGAATTAAAGGAAACTGTATACGACGATCCAGAGATGAATTTCAAATTAACACCAAATTAACATACCCATAATTAAATTCATATGCGACTTCAAATTGCGTGTTTATTGAAAATTCATAGATACCTAAACTTTTTCCTGAAGAGTTTACGTATGAACTAGCGACATCTGCTACTAATTTTAAATTGGTTTGGTAGTAATGAACGGTGCCTTTAAAGTTTTTAGAAACAGAAATCTACTATATCCACTACAACTCTAGATAGATGCACATTACTTAAAAACTATAGAACTGTATTCGTTTATAAACACTAAAAATATCGATCGCATTCCATTTTCATTGCAATTATAAATAATTCATTATTAATTAAATAACTACACAGATGTAGGTGTTGGTCAATTTAATTACAAACTCTATTTTGTAAAAAAAATGTACTTATATCATAAATTATTACTATAATGTAACAATTACTTATACCTATAAGAAACTAATTCTAATTAATCTTTCGTTTCTCCTTCTTCATCTTCCTCCTCTGCGCCTCTTATAAATAAAACATTATTACATCTGATTAGCACTTCTCCTAAGTTCCCTATAAAACAAACATTTAAATATTTATTCACGCACATATCATACCATCTTACCAGTCATGTTACCTTCGATATATTCTTCAGTATTAGCGAGTTGTAAATTCATGTACCCATCAACAGACACAAGATAACCTTTATATTCATGGCCCCACTTCAACTTTACCATTACAGCCTTACCCGTGAGACTATTCAAAAAGGGTTTAGGGTTAATTGGCATTGCCGTCGACATTTTTGCTTGTTGTTTTTATTTGATATGTAACAAATAAAACAAAACGCTCAAAAACGTTTACACCGGTTAATTTAAGGTTAGAATTTGAAATAGTTGGACGTCAAATGTCAAAAACAAGTTCTATTGAGCTACATGAAAGGGAGAGAATCAAGGTTAAATTAAAGAAATAATTTTCAGTAATAATTTATCCCACAAAAATTTTCCAAATTGCCTTTTTAATATTTATTTAATAAATATCAAAATAAATAATAAATCGCATAGTGGCTCTCTTTACTTTTATTAATCAAAAATTTGCTGCCAACCCACGAACAGCAAAAATCAAAAAAAAAAAAAAATTGTGACATGAATGACATGAATGAATGAATAAGTGAATATTGTTTGTGACATGTGATATATTTACATAATTTGTTATCAATAACATGAAGAAAGATAAAATAAATACAAAAAAAGTTTAAACAATACTGCGTGCAATTATTAGGTGAGTTGCAACGCTTTAATAGTAATCGGGTACGGGGGCACAAGCAATTTTCACGAAATCCTCATAGCGTACCGTACTGTTATTGTGAACATTAGCCTCTCTAAAAATCCGATCGATTTCTTTGGAAGACAGACACTCGCCCCAGTTTTGTAACATATACCGAAGCTGCTTAGCGGGTATCACGCCTCTCCCCTGAGGATCGCCCGCTTTAAAAGCGTCAACCACTTCCTTCGGCAAGTTTTCAGTTCTCGAATGAATATGCATCACTTCCAAGAAATCAGCAAATGTCATTTTGCCACCCTTTTGTTTAAAGTAGCCGGCCAGTTCCGAAATTGTTGGAGATAAACCTAAACTTCTCATAATCACCGTCAGTTCGTCCAGAGACTTGATGTGGCCAGACCTGGCGAATAAGTAGAAGCATTCTCTGAATTCTGAAATTGTAAATGAGAGATTACCTGAAATATCGTTTATCTATGCAAATTACCATCTATATCCTGTTCTTTGAAGTATCTTGCCTAAAATATTTAGTTTTGGAATTAAAAAGTAATTAATTAAAATATTATTGTAATAATTCGATAATTTGTACGTACCATTTTTATGTTAAATTCCTTTTTAATAAATATTTACAAACACAGCCACGTCAAAGGCAATCTGGTATCAAGGTGAAACAGGTAAAAGTACAGTAACGATCACAAGATTTGACACAACGCACCTATATCGATAACTATGATCATCATTATTATCATCAATCATATATTTTTTTAATAAACAACTACTTATTCAAGATAAAACAATATTGGGGCGATTGCAAAGGAATTTTTTAAATTCCGCTTTAGTTTGTAGGCGCATAAAATGCTGTAAAAATCCATATTTTGAGATAAAAAATAATTGTAAAACTATCCCAGTTCATATTTATAGTAAGTAATCAAATAAATGGAAGTTATGCAATCAATTAGCCTCAAAATTAACGATAGTTGTTATCAAGAAGCGATTTATTAAACGTTAGTTGTAAGATGAATGTGCACTTAAAAAAAAAAGGTAAACTTTGAACCTCGCAATCTAGCGTTTTTGTGCCTTGCGATTGTGATTGTTTTTGCACGTTTAATTGTGTTTTTTAAATTATAGTTTAGTTCAATAATGCCTTGACTTTTGTCTTCCAAAAAATGGCTACGGAGTGCCATGACCCTCTCAAAAGCCATGAACTGAACAATTCTCAAATAGTCCTAACTAGTCTGTGTGCCGGTGCTATAGCTGGAGCCCTAGCGAAAACAACAATCGCTCCCTTAGATAGAACAAAAATTAACTTTCAGATAAGGTGAGTGCCGTAAAGTTCTCTACTGTACTCTAATCGGTTCATTCCAGCAACAAACCCTACTCCACCAAAAAAGCTTTAAAGTTCTTGCTGCAGACATACAGGGAGCAGGGCTTCTTTGCGCTATGGCGAGGGAACAGCGCCACGATGGCTCGAATCGTACCGCACGCCGCCATTCAGTTCACTGCCCACGAGCAGTGGAAAAAGATCTTGAAAGTGGACGGCAGCAATAAATCGCCGAAAAAGCGGTTTTTAGCCGGATCTCTGGCAGGAGCCACTTCGCAGTCTCTCACTTATCCACTCGATGTGGCCAGGGCTCGAATGGCTGTCACCCACAAGCAGGAATATGCCACTTTGAGGCACGTTTTTCTTAAGGTTTTCCACGAGGAAGGAATCGCAGCCTTTTATAAAGGGTATATTCCCACCATAGCGGGCGTTATACCTTACGCTGGAGTTTCGTTTTTTACTTATGATAGTTTAAAAATGCTCTATAGAGGTAATTGAGTGAACATTCTCGCTTTTAATCTCTCATTGTTCACATTGTAGACCACTGGAATCTTGATTGTAATGCAACACCGAATCCAATGGTCTGTTTGGGCTTCGGTGCAATTGCTGGCATGTTAGGTCAGTGTAGTAGTTATCCGTTAGATATTATTAGAAGAAGAATGCAGACTGATACTCAAGGGAAATACAAATCAATCTGGGCAACTGTTCAGATAATTTATAGGTTTGCTATTTATTCACTATTATTTCTGTTTTAATTACAATTGTGATTGCAGAGAAGGCATTATAGGAGGTTTTTATAAAGGCCTGTCAATGAATTGGATTAAAGGCCCCATCGCTGTAGGGATTAGTTATTCTAGTTATGATAACACTAGAAATCTGTTACGTCAACTAGCCGCGAAATATAATAAAAAGTTTTTGTAGGAGATATTTTTTATATTGTAATTATTTGTTGTTATCGGAATGTTAAGTATTTAAAATTCAGCTTTTTACACTTTATTTTGTTACTTGTGTAAAAAAAATAAAAGTTTTAAAAGTTGAATTCGTTTGAATTTGGCGCCGAGATGGCGTTTGCGTCACAGGTGTTCACGCCACCTGATTGGCTATTAACCTTTTGCGTTCTGTCAAATGTCAATCATTTCACAATTCGCTATTTAGAAATGGCCGTCATATAGATGTGTAGTGGAGAGCACGCCAGATAAACGTGTTCGTTTATTACGTTGGAGCAGTTCCGGTGTGTAAATGTGCATTTTTGGTTGTCCGAACGGCCGCAATCGCCCCCACGATCGAGAATAAGAGGTCAGTGTTTTTGAGTCGATAAAGTGCACTTTCGTTGTGTAAACAAGAGATTTATATCGGTGCGGCCATCCCGCTTTTCCAATGACCTTGGCTGTCGATTCGTTGGTTTATCGTGTTGCTAAACCGAACACAACTATTTAAATATTTGTTTTGGTGATTGTGTCTTTGGCCGTGTTTCATTCGGTGTGGTTTTGCAGATCAATCATGTCGCTTTGGGCGAAGGCTCAGCAGTTGCCCGCCGACAGTTTGCAACAGATCCGTGCCATCTACGGAGACCACTTCCCCATAGAAGTCAGACACTATCTGGCCCAGTATATCGAAGAGAAATTTTGGTAATTGCGCGCCCGATTTCGTTGAACAAGGCTAATCGCTATTCGTAGGTCTGAAATCGAGCCCGTCCCCGAAAACCCTCAACATGAACAATACGTAGCTGGGCTGGTCAATTCTTTAATCCAAGAAATGGAAAACAAAGCGGCCGTCGTTAATGATGCAGAATATTTCCTGACCAAATTGAAGCTGGCAGAAGCCGCCAAAATGTTTCGGCAGAGATACAGGTTCTGTTCCCTCTCCCTTTTTTATTGTTATGTATTAATATTATGTTTAAAATAGTGGGAACCCTATGCAACTTTTTACGTATGTTCGACAATGTTTGGCTACAGAAATGCGACTGGTTCAGGCTTCAAATGGTGAAGCATTGTCAGGAATAGCAAATTTAATGATTTCAAATTCAGGGACGGAAGTTTTGCACAAAATTGATGTTTTGCGAAGACGGACGCAGGTGAGTGACTCTTAAGCTCGTAAATAAGCGGTGATGTTGATGCCCCCATTTTATAGGATACCGCTGATGATTTAAGGAGAATGGAACAAGAACAGGAGGCGTTCGCTTTGCAATACCATGAATGCACAAAAATTAACGGTATGTTGACTCAACTTTTTGAATAATTTTTGGGAAAAATTTAATTTATCTAACTTTATCACAAACAAAGATAAGTTTTCTAGGATTAAACAAATAATCAATTTGTTTGTTTGTTACCAAGTGTTGTAAAGTGCATTATAGCAAAATATGAGACATGAAGTGTGTAATAAAAAAATTTTGAACAAATCATGTCTGAAGTTAAGTGACTCATCTTATCACTATTATTAATTACCAGCAGGATCTCTATAATGTTCACGGCGTTTTAGTAAAAAAAACAATTAATTGCGTTTATTTTCTGTTGCAATCTGTTTGCTAATTAATCCAATCAGTTACAATTTGATGCATATATTTTATTTTATTAAATAAAAGGTAAATAACATTTTCATATAATCACTATTTATGCTTGTCGCCATATGGTGGTTGCAAAAATGATTTTGGATTTTATTTGGTGGAGGAAAAAGAGAAAAATTAACCAAAACAATTTCAGTCAATCCGTTAAATATTCAAATAATTCTTTAATGAGGTTGATGCGTATTAAAATTAATGTTAACATGATTCCAAAAAAAATAAATAAACAACAACATGATTGCTATGTTGGATTTAGTTTTTCAATCTATTTAATTTAAACAAACAACCATTACATTGTAATGAACATATTTGGTAGAAATTGGAACTATTTAAAATGCCAGATCATTTTATTGCCAATTAATGCTGTTTTGTATCTTTATATTTAAGATTTAACTATTTTGTTAAATTCTGCCAAAAAAATCAGTTTCAATAATTCAGTCACATTCTCGTGTTCTTCCGTTCTTATGTATAAGCATTCTTTAGTGTTTCGTTTTAAACGACCGAAAAAATGAATAATATTGATGAACATATTTTAGATGCAGAATTCAATGACCGTAACAGTCACGGGAATAGTTGATATTTTGTTGACCTTTTAGAATAACCGTTCGAATGTGATAACAGTTTTATTGAGTCTTGGACCACAAACTAATTGACCCAATAAATATAAAATTTATTTAAAACACGAAATAATCCTACCGTTCTGATAATTTTTGCAATTTGAGCCCTTTATTAATCTATGTGGCATTGAACAATTGCATATAATCGTACAATAGTAAATGGTACATAAATTGCATGTATCATAACAAACAGTATGATAATATCGTATTTTATAACGTGCTACCTACCACTTGATACGAAAATGGTTTTTTGCGGGTATGTCGTTGATAGTTTCGCTGTCGTTCTAAATTTACAGCACAGAAGACAGATTAATATCAAACTCAGACCTGATACGTCACAACTTGTATTAAATTTGATACTAAATTTGTAACCCTGTCACACATATTTAATTACAGAAACAAAACTTAAACTGTTTGAAACCAAAAATATAAAGGATAATTTCGAACATTTTTAACAGAATTCTAATACCCAAAAATTTTACCAAATAAGACAGCACTTTTGACATTTTTTTGTCTGTGAATAAATGAACATAAATAGGTACATCTTTTAGTACGTATCACTACATACAATTCATACAATTAGGGACGCAAGGACAACCTGCAGCTGGTTATCCTTACAATGTTTGCTTCGTTCATATTTTAAACCATTTGCAATAGTACATAATGCACCACAACTGAATTCGACAACAGTAAGTAGCAGCAAAGTTCGTCTATCAAATTGATACAAAACCCGTTTTTGATTTTAATAGCAAGTTGTTAATAAATATTGACAAATAGAAATTTTTAAATAAAATTATAATCTTTTATCGCAGAACATAAGAATGATAATCTGTTATAAATGTACCGTTGGTAATCGTGTAAAATTGTGTTTACAGTTCCAAAATTAAAGATACTTTGATATATATTTTTATAAGTGAGTGACTATTTCAAAATTTGTATTCGTTGTTATAAACAATTCCATTGTTTAGATCACCTAACCGCAGTACAAGCAGTTAGTAATGCATTAATTATATAATTGCCAGTAATATATTGTCAACCCTGTTAAATTGGCTGAGTCATTAAAATTTGCGGTGGTCTATTAGACTCTATTAGAAATGTTCTAGGTTTTGAAATAGAAGGATGAGGTATAAAAAAAGAAAAAATTCATTTTTGTGATTGTAGTAGGTTGGTTAAGGGGAAAATGTTCTAAAAATTGGACCTCTGTAATGAAACAGTGAATCAGTATTAATTTTAAATTGCTTGTTAAACTTTCGTAAAATATCACAATGTTATAAATACATTAGAATCAAAATAAAATGTACAAGCTATAAAGTAGTTTACACTAAGATTTTATCGTTCGATTTGAGTGCTCTTTGCCGATACCTGTTAAAACTTTTCAGCGGATAATTTTGCTTAATCCTACAGGTAGCAATTGTAAAAGTAGGCGGTGTTCAGGATTACTATCTGGTAGGTGCATTGCATTTTTCGTTAAATAACTCAGCAGTCAACTTGCTATCCAGAATATTAGAATATTTCAAAAGTTTTAAGAGATTTTCACTTTGCAAAATCTTGTAAAGAAGCAGTAGCTAACGATGGAACTAATCACGGAGGATTTGAAGGTTAATTTATGATAGGCCCAGGTATCTACCAACTTACCGTCAGGGCATTTTTGTGGGGTATTAAACGGCAGGTAACAAATAACCTACATACCATAAATTATCCTTCAAACAACAATGATTGGTTGTATTGATGATTATTGATGCTTAATAAAATCGTAAAAAGTCCAAATCTCTTAAAACTTGGTGAAATATGATTGCTTCCTATGCACTTCATTTTACTTCTTAAATTATGGACTAGCTGCGTAGCGATGATAGCGCTCCCAAGCGGTTAAAAAGCGCTACTTTACGTTGAGTACCTATACTAACAGAGAAAATATGCAAATAAAAATAAACCATGGGTCAAAAGTTACGGAATTTACATTTTTTTTAAGATTGCACCACCTTTTATTACATGTGGGACAATAGTATAATTATCTAAATTGCATTCTAGGTAAAAACGTCGAATAACAATGTTATAAAACATTCTGTTATCGTAAATAAAGAACCTTAACAACAATCGAATACAAGATCAAAAAAGGGTTATATTATTTAAAATTAAAGTGTACGGTTACTATGAGCGCCAATTACTTCTTGACATGATCTAGATATCTTGCTAGCTCTATGTTCTTTTAATTCTTGTATTGTGAGAAGTTTTAAGTTTAATTTTTTATCGATTCAAAAGGCAGTAGAGATAAATTTAGGACATTATGTCGATAACTTAATTTGACCTATCGAGTTCAAATTTTGTGCACCGATTCTTTGTCAAATTCGTAGATCTAAGTTCGTTAATGGGCAATATAGCTCCAAGGGTTTTATCAAATACTGTCGTACCAACAGTAAAATCTTCCAGTTAAATTAATTCATGTTCTTATTTTTTGTACCAAGCGATCCAAAAGTCTTTCTATCAAGTGGGTCATGACATTAAAAACGTATGTCTTATTATTAATTTAACTTGCAAATGTTATTTATTAATCAAAAGCAAATTCAAAATGTGAATATTGAATATTTTTTATTGAAGTTCCTTTCGAAATGGTTTTAACAATTGAACGCAAAATATGTTTAATTAAAGCTCATTACCGTAAATGAACATTAAAAATAAAATACGTTAT
>QDEB01082549.1:0-10406 GCA_004193795.1 Asbolus verrucosus
TCTAATACTTTGTTGCAAAGCCTTAATAACCACTTGACATCTTCTTCTGGGCGTAGATTACAGACATGGGTATCATCTGATGCCATGCCTTTTACAATTGTTGGAATTTTTCAAAAGCATGTTTTTTTAGTTTTTAAACGTCGTTCTAATGACTCCCTAAGGTTTTCAATGGGATTCAAATCAGGTGAGTGGCCGGGCCATTAAATTAAGTTAAACTCAAAAAGGTGATATAAATTCAGCCGCCTCTGTAGCATCATAATCTTAAAAATATTTGTTTAATCTTTATGAAGATCAAATTGAAGCTCCGGAAGATTCAAACCTGATCAATTCTGTAAAAACACTTTTAAAATGAAAATCGCTACACACTATGGGCAATAAGGTCATAATACAATGAAAGTTTCAAAGTTATTTTTGACAGATATTTGATTGTTTTGATTTTTATTAATTATCAACGAAATTACAGAATAACGAAGTTTTAAACCCACAACATTGATGATCCTTTCTACGTTTGATAACATAAATGACCGTGGGCAGTTGCTATTGTTTTCTCTCAATCTTCATTGCGCTTAATTAGCAGTTTGTGTATAAAAAAAAGACGTACGTTCTGTAAATGTTCTTTTTCAACACACACTGATATCTGTACAACGTTTGTCTCAGCTTGAAAAATAAATCTGTGACGATTCGGTCGTGGTGTAATATCTTGTCGTTGTTGCAGCTCGTGCTGAAGATAAGCAGCAAAGAGAATATTAAACGTCTGTCGGACATCGAAAGGCCAAAACTCGAACCCAAGACGCACATAACACATCACATCTCGGCACACAACAACCACGTAAGTATCTCTTTAACAGGCGCGCCTTTCCGGTTCCGCTTCTTTCCGAAGGTCCGATAATCCTCTCTTAACTTTCCACACTCTCCCCGCCTCGTCGGGGTCGGTGTGTGTGTGTGTGTTGTCGTTGAAAACCCCAGGAAAATCCTTCGACAAGTAGAACCCACTCTCACTTACTTAGCGTCGCTCCGAGTTTCCGACAGATGTCAGCATCGCACAATCCGTTACAAATCTCCAGTCCCCCCCGGCCCCGCCCCTGCGAAAAATAGAGGAAAGCAGAAGAGGAATATTGCGCCGAGATATACGGTCATGAATAAAATCGCGGGCCCAATAAAAATGTTGCCCCCGAAATCGCCGTTGAAATGGCAAAAAGGAGCGTGAATAAAATATCGGGGGCGGTCGGGGGGGGCGTTCGTTTTAATTAACTGCGCGTTTCACGGATAATACGCTTTTAATTATCGAAGAGGGAAAAATTGGTTAAAAATCGCGGAATCGTGTAAGTTCGCGCTCGATTAGCGGCAGGGAGCGCACAGGGAGGCCGTCTCGGACCATTCATGTTTCTGCATGCTCGCGCTCGACGGTCAATGGATGTACAAATTGAAAGGAGAAACGACGCGCGATTTTAACTCGCGTAATTTATTTTAAGATCGCATCAATCATCCTGATTGTTTGATTAATCCTCGACACTGGTTTTTTCGTCCCTCTCTCTCTCCTCTTGTTCAATCGAAAAGACTTCATTAGCGAGGCATTTGATCACCGTAATAATCCTCGGCCGTTATTACGGAGATTACGTAAGTAATTCGAGTCTTTTCGTCGTTAATGACGATATAATCGACTCGAATTGCCGGGACCTGAGTCGATTTTGTCGTTTTTTCGACGGACAACTGTTCGGACGTTTGCGGCATGTTCTTGGAAATTCGACGAAAAACTTCACCTCATTCGGCGTTTACGTTAAACATATTCATTACGGTTGTTTGTGTGCGCTAGACGCTCCTTTTTTCGGACGTGGGGTCCTTTTGTGACGGAGCGGTAATTGTACGGCGAAAGCGAGCCATTGTCGATAACAAGGTCTTCGAGAAACTGTCGTCTGGGCCGTTGGGTCCCCTTTTTTTTGTGGGGAGCCTCGTGAACGTGTCAATTTGTCATTTTGCCCGCTCGAAAACTTTCGCTAGTTTCGCAGGTTATCGGTTGTATGTTTGGTTTTTCGGTAAATGAAAAATTTATTATTTTTTTTAAGTTACAGTCTGCTGTCTCATAAACGGAAACCGTCGTTATCTTACTTGAAGTTGTCATTATCTCGATTCGTCCTGAATTTTGCTACCTTTAATTCTATCATTTAAATATTGGTAATGTTTATGAGAGCACAAGCTATCATTTTCGGTATCGAAGATGTCATTTTCGGAATTTCGCAAACGGAACATACAAGTTGTCATCTCGATTTGCCGAAAGATTCGTTGGTGTAATCGCATGCGATTATTTAAATATTGGAAATATCTGTGAACGGTAATGAAAGTGCAAGCTATCATTTTCGATTTCGGGGTTGTCATTTGCGCAGAAACATACACCGTCATTATGTAAAATAGTCAATTATCTCGAATTGGCCCGTCGTTTACATGATCATTTAACGTCGGTTGTATCTGTGAACGGTTCGTGAGAGCTCATGGTGTCATTATCGATTTCTAAGCTGTCATTATCTTGCTTAAATTCGACTTGATCTCGATTCGCTGCGCGATGTGGCGTCGTTCACGCGATCATTTAAATGTCGGCGATGTCCGTGAGAGCGCATACTGTCAATTTCGATTTCGAAGCTGTCATTTTCGCGACGCAACCACGCTTAATTTCATGTTTCACGGCCGTTGGTTGCGCATAATTTCACGATACGTTTCATTCCGATGTTGGATGTAAATTTTTTAATAACTACCGCTCCGTGGAAACTGTCATTCGTGCCGGCGAAACTATTAATTTCCCCCGTGTAAAGCTCCGTGCGGGTTGATTAACCATACGGCGTTGTGTTCGACATCGACATCCTCCTTTTGATGGTTTTTATAAAAGGAAATCGTCGTTTAATAAAGAATTAATTGACTTGTGTACCGTGGCCATGATGTATCATTATTCTCTCGTGTCATGTCAACATTAAATAATACAGATGCCATTAGAGTTATTAGGGAAATTAAAATAATAAGAGGGCGTGTCTCGGACCGGTGTAATTTACTCTTTGTATATTATGCATCTCTCGGTTCGCTCCAGTGTGTGTTTGTTCAGCACGGTAATTGAGTAATTAACCTTAATTATCGTCACTGTGGCAGCACTTAAAATGTTTTCTCTTCTGCGTGGCATTTTGTGCGTGTGTGTGTATTGATGGTTGCATACTTTCTTCCCTGTTCTGTGTTTTTATGTATTTATGTTTTTTTTTTGGGATGATTTTCAGGGGTTATCGCTGACCCAAGACCCGGCCACGAGCGACGACAGTGGACGGGCGTCCGAACGGCTGACCGGGTCGTCGGTGGCGCCACGTGATGCGGACAGTTCGAGGGACCGCCTCAGCGACGTGAGTATGAGCCCTCAAAGGAAAAATCCCTTTTTCAAAGCGCTTCTTTTGTCAACAGGCCAGCAGTCGCTGCAGTTCCGGAAAAGGATATATCGTAAGTATCCGCGATTGGTCCGGGAGAGGAGGCGACTTGCCGCCATCTGGCGGCTCATTAGCGAACCGCGCCGTTCGGATCACGGTCGAGGGAAAACCGTTTCGTGTACGATTTTTTTTTTTTTCACGGGGCATCGCTTTTCTTCCCTCCCGGACGGAAACGAGCGCAAAAACCGATTGACTTTTTATCGTCCCTCTCTCGTCGCCATTTTCTCTCCCGTCTTTTTTTTTCCCGCCCCGAATCGCACCCCTTGCTCGGTTGTTATACTAATGGATTTCTTTTTCTGTTTTTGCAGTGTGATAGCGAAGGCGAAGACGATAAGGTGAGTGGGCTTCGTTTTTTGCGCCCCTCCGGTGATGCTCGATTTGTTTTCGAAAAAATAAACCCCGCTCGGGGGTGGACGTCGATCGATTCGTATCGGGACATGCGAGCGCTTTTTCGGCGCAATCAAGGGACGGTTCGTTGTTGTGGAGAATTTTATAATCTGATGCGGAACGTCTGGAGGAAGGATGTGGCGTGTCGCTGCTGGAAAAAGGATTTGCTCGGCGGGGATGAAACGTTTATTTATCAGGATGACAACTCGCATAAAGCTCAACGTCACATTTATGCAGTTCGTTTTTCTTCGACCTCGTCCGCCGATGACAGCAACATTTCGTGACGTTTATTTCCCGGTTTTCCAAATTAAAACGACAAACTCTCGGCACTAATGAAGTCTAATTTAAAGTTGATGTCGTTTTGATTGCGCTGCCGCATTAGTAGCTTTTTATTGGAGGTTTTTTTTTTACGACGACCATCAATTTCGGACACCGTTCGACCGTCCGGTTATCGTTTTCAGTTTATCTTTGATCTCTTGATGAAGAATAACTGTTTGCGATTTTGCGGGCGCAGTCGGTAGGGACATCCCGCTGCCCCCCCCTCGCGATCGATTGTCCCCCGCGATTTTCGGACTCCGGTCGCGTCCGCCGCCCGCTCGTATAATCGAATTGGTTACAATGTGTGGTGGATTTTGCTGAGGCGAAGAAGACGAGACGACCGCAGGAAAAAAGAAAGGGCATTAAAACGTTCAGCTCAGTCGATATCCACGTAATTCCAATAAATTTTATTGGTACGAAAACGTGGCTGGAAATTTACTTTTACGACGCGAGAAGGATGTGAAATGAGGATGTGAGGGAGCCGTTTCGAGGACGACCCTAAACGACTACACGAACAACACTGATCGGAGGGCGCGTCTTGAATTTTCAGGACGGAGGCCATAAAAACGGAACGAAAGCAGGGTGGATGTTGGGCGGAGAGGAGCGAGGGACGAGGGGGAAAACCTCCGACGTATTTTTTATCGTCCGACATAAACGTCTTTGTGTGATGCAAGAGCCCGGCGGAGAGTGATGGTGCTGACCGGAATTTAAAAGGCCGGGAAGTTTTTCTTTTTTTTTTTTTACGGGGTGTTTATTCATTTAAAAGGGTCGCCACGACCGACGAGATTTTCGCCTAAATCACCGCACGATTGTAACTTGTGGATTTCGTTATCTTAATCGTTTTCCGAAATCAGTTTTCGTCAATCGTAAAGGTTGCGATCGTCGCCGATGCTCCTTTTTTTCTTCTTGTTCCGCCCACTTCTCCGGAGAGTCGTCGTAAAGATTAAAACTTGTCATTACATCGGTTTTATCGTCGGTTTACGGCATGAGGTTATTTTCGCGGTTCGCTCGAGCGTCCCGCAATAAGGAATAACAAATTTCGAGTCGTTAACATGAATTTTTTTCGATATCATCTCCGACACTTCTCGTCGCCGATTTGTTTGTCTTTCCGAGATCGCGGTCTGTTTGATCTTGCCGCTCTCGTGTCGGCGCGGTCATTTTCTAATTTACCGACGCCGCCGTATATGTTGAATATTTTTTCCGGCTACCTGCTTTTAATTTTACGGCACGGTCACGACGTAATTATTTTATGGTCGGGTCACATCTCTCGAGACGCATGTCCGATCGAATTCGGGTCGTCAGCGCCATGTGAAAGGACCACGGCGGAGCTCTTTAAGAATTGAACAGTTTCTTTGTCTCCGCCGGAGGTAAAAAAAACATCCTGTCATTTTATCCACCAGTTTTTCTTATTTTCTTGTCACTCTCCTTTTGATGTATTAAGATAAAATGATTATTTATTTAATGTTGAAAACCCGGCATTTTCTATAAAACTGTCATTTTCTAATTAAGTTTTTACCCATTTTATTACCATCGCTATCTCAATCAATTTACGAACATGTCCACTAAAAAACGACTCTGCTTTAATCATTTTACAATTTAAAACTCCCATTTGCTATTTTGAAATTCATATTGAAATAATGAAGAACTGTCATTTTCTAGTATGTTCGATTTAGAACCACAAAAACATTTTATCGTCCAAAATTGACAAAGAGCAATCGGGCGTCCATTGGCGTACGGATGGGTCGTAAAATCCCGGCTATCTCAAACGAATTACCAGCGTCGGCGGGGTTGGGGGGGGCGGCGGCGCGATTTCTCGGCTCGTTCTTGAACATTTCTCGTTTTGCATAATGGGGATTGCGCGTGTTCTGTTCGCGAACACGCCAGAAAACATTCACTTAAATGTATAATTCAGGCGTATTAATGCAAATCGCCGCCGCCGCCCCTCCTCCTCCTCTCCCCCCGCCGCCGCCCCCGAGACTATTTTGCATATCGATGCGGCAGGGGCGGATTTCAATGCGGACGAGCGAGGAGGACGGGGCGAAAGGAAGGAAAAAAAAAAAATTAATCACGGTCACGTTTCGAACTCGAGGCGCAATAAAACCGAATCTAGTTTTCGCCGATCGAAAACCGGGGGAAAAATCAGAGTCGGCGTGGGTTGAGAATGGACAAATTAGCGTTACGAAACGTGGGAGAGAGGTGTACGATCCGAACAATGTCCGGAATCTATTTATGCCGAGTGTTTACGTAATAGATAATAATTTATCAGATGCTAATAACGACAAATATCCGTTTATCACATGTTAATAAAACGTTGGCATTTATCTACACGTATAATTAACACTTTCACAAATATTTATGATAATTAATACGCACCGACCGTTTAGCGTGGTCGTGTGAATTTTTCTGACGGGACTTGAAAAAAACCGAAAAGAATTTCGACATTCCTTCCCGACCGGTTTATTTAAAAACCTCGATCAATTAAAAGCGAGATAATTTATTGAGGTTGACCGTCGGGTGGTATGTAGACAAAAAAAAAAAAAAAAATTCGCGTGCATGCGATTAAGTAACAGTTTGAATCATCACAACAGCTTTCCAATATCTTAGTTAAGCGTGAACACATGTTTCCACATCGGCGAATGCGATGTTGAAAGCCGATCAACAATGAAGATCAACGGAGGTCAAATCGGGTGAACACGGCGTACGACTCGTAATCGAAATGGGAATCAACAAGCGTGGTGATCGTGGGTGTTGATTGACTTACTCGAATTGTGACAACGTAAATACGCCGAGACACGGATATTAAACGATTGGACACAGACAATTCACCTAAGTCACCACGAAATTGCCAATTTCAAATTGGAAAAATTGCCCGTGGAACGGAATAAAACAAGTGGAACTGGAAAAAAAAGGCATCGCAATGGAGAAACAATCCGCGGCGGTAGAATTTCATGTATGTGCTAAGTCGTAAGGAGAATCTTATGATCACATAATCACGTAAGAATAAAAACAGGTTCAGTTTTTAAAAAAGTGGAAATTGATGATTTCAAGCGTATTTAAGCAATTGTGTTATCTTTAAAACAAAATTTTGAATGTTTTCCTTTTTTCGCAGAAAATGACAAATTCCTACGGAATTGAGCAATAAACGGGTTAAAATTTTTGAATTCGAACGAGGTAGGTTTAAAAAAAAAAACAATAATTTTAATGAGAAAGCAGTTGTTCGACGTAAAAAAAGTTGTAGAAAATGTCAGTTTTTTCTATTTTTTTTGAAATTATTTTACAATAATGCGTTTGAGTGTTTTGTGAAGTGCAAAACGTTGCAAAAAAGCTCCAATTTTGGTTTAAATCTTATAAAATTAATTTACAGTTAAGCCTTTGTATATATATGACCAACGATACGATACTTTGAACCTTACAGTTTTAGTCTGATATTTAGATGTAATAGTCAGTTTGTACATACAGTCGAATGCAATTTTGTGCTGTTTTTTTGTAATTTTAAACGCAATACTGTTGACGTTTCTTAAAGCAATTTGCCGTATTGTAAAACGGTTTTCGTCATTTATGAGAGGCATTTTAACAACTATTTTATAAAAATTTGAAAATTGTCAACTTTGAAAGCTTTNNCAGGAAACTGTTTTTGTCTACTTCATTTGGCATTCGACTGTACATATCATATTGTATGGGTGTGCCATATTGTTTCATATATCACACCGATATATCTTGATACATATCTATATGTATCGACTCTTTTGTGTATTCGATTCGCAAATCTAGGAGAAAAACAGTATTTACATATATTTGACAAGATTGACATTTCATTTTTATGAAACAGTTGCGCCAAATCAGAAATTTGTTATGTGCTGATTCATCCACAAAATGGTTATATGTAGATGAAATGAAAAGAGAGAGAGAAATATTAGTGTGTCAAAATTCGTGTTATGTCTGTCAAATGTTATCCTAGCCATAATTTTACAGCTCTTGTCATTTAAGGTCCACAGATCGTCAAAAAAAAAAAAAAAGTCTAGACGCTGATGAAACGGCGATTTCAATAGAAAATGACAGTTCTACTGCATTCTTGAACGGCAGAAATGGTCCGCTCCGGATTATACGGACAAAGACCAGATCCGTGCAAGCGCAGGAGGTAGAAATTCACTCTTCGGCTTTTCGTCCGTTGGTCGCGGCCTTAGAGCTTTATTAAGGTGCGTTTTACGAGCGGTCCGCGGCCATTTATTGAATAAGTCCCGCAGCCGTAAAGACATAACGAGCACCGTTCATTACTGTGGCGCGTGATATTTACGACGAACTCGGCGTAAATCCGGCACCCGGAGCCGGCGTCGTTTGCGGCGGAAGCGACCGCAGGAAAAAGTGCGCCGCTGAAACGGGGGAATTCCCGGGCGGAGCGCGCGAAAAATGTTTACGGCGACGCGCACGAAGGGCCTAATTGAAAATTGATGGAAGGGCAGAGCGGGAACGGGGCCCCGGACTCGCCGCACGGACTCCATTTGCATATTAAAGAGGCTTTTAAATATTTAAGGGCGCCCCCAGGTCCGTACAAGACGAATTAAACACGCCCACGACGGGGGACACCTTATCGACGTTGTTTATCTCCGGGAGTCGAGCGTGCCCGGCCTAATGGCCGTGTTACATAATTTGTTACAACAAAAGAACGCTCGTTTGCATACAATGGCGGCGTTGGTTTTCGTTTTTTCGGCGCTGTGGCCGCACGCCAATGGACGATCGACGAGCTGTCATTTACGGAGCAGAAGCTTGATTTTACGGCTTGTAAGTGGATTTTCGTGTCGGATTCGGAATAGAGGCGATCTTTACGTCAATTTTTACGTTTTGTTTCGGTGTTTGATTCGCGCATAAATCAAAAAAGTCATTTTGCGGTTTTACAACTGTCATTTTGGGGATTGCAAATCGATTTGGTGTTAACGACGCGTCGGAAGTCGAGATTTCGCGACGATTTGCGGCTACCGATCATTAATCTTCTTCATGCGGCCTGTCAATTATCATTTTATGGCGAAGCTGTCATTTTAATACGGAAAGTCGATCTGTCTCTCCGGGAAAAAAAAACGTGTTCGGTTGTAGGTAATCGGTTTTTTTCCTTTGTCAATTACTGTCTCATAAATCCTGTCGTTTTCGAAATGTGTGTTTTGCGTAATATAAACTGTCATCCCGCATTGGAACCTACTGTGTCGGGCATGTTCCCCATCGCACATTAATAACAGAAGCAATGATTAAGACAAGATTTACGAAAGCGATTGTTAATATATAATTTAATTTAATTAAGTGAGGAGGTCAGATTGACAAGAGGCTGCCAAATTAAGATTATGATAATATTTGACAATTTTTATATTTTGGCGGTTGTCTCAGTCTAGAATACGTCAGAAAACAACAGAATCCAGTGTGTGATGCATTTTACTTTTTATAATTTCCGTTCTACAAGTTCCGGTATATGAATTGACAGTTATCTATTTTTGAGAAAAATTCAAATATGTCGGCGCCTCCACCGAAACTGCAATTTTCAAAAATCAAATATGGCTCCAAAATCCAAAATAATTGTTAAATATTTATGGAAGTTATACCAAATTGAAGTTCCAAAAATTTCGTACATGACGTATCACATGATTTTTCGAAAAAAAAGTAATTTTTGTCGGCGCATCCACCATTATTTCGTTTTTCAAAAATTAAATGTGTTTTCAAAATAATTATTCATTCTTTGAGAAACTGATACCAAATTGAAGCTCAAAAAATATTTTGCCAAAAAAAACCATTTATAATCTGTTCACGATGTTTTTGGATAAGGCTTGGCCATGGAAATGTGATAGTTCGGCCTGTGTAAATGTAGGTTTCTAAAATTAGGTTATGTTTTTTTCCAAATTAGGTTAAAATTCATGACAGGAACATAAGCTTTGTGTGTTAGTTAACGAAAAATATTTCTGGAGCTGCCTTATTTAAACTAATTTCAATTTTAATATCACTTTATTTTAAAAATGAATCTATACAAACCTGAATGTTAATGTGTATAAGGGCGTGAGCTAACTATAAAAAGACTTAAAATATAAGCATAACATCTCCAGTATGAATAGAAACTAAGACCACGTCTACATGTCTACATGTCTACATCTACATGTCGTTTGCAGAGTCATAGTCAGTGTTACTGTCATTCTTTAAATACCTATTCAACTTCCACTATTTCTCAAGAAAAATCTGGGTGTTTGCCTGCAACATGTTTTTGTTCACATA
>QDEB01082712.1:0-17270 GCA_004193795.1 Asbolus verrucosus
AACCTCAATATGTCCTTGAACACGTCGTACTCGGCTTGCACGCTCGGTTCTCTTATGCTTTCGAAACTCGACTCCACCGGCATCAGATCCCCTCTGAATTTTCTGGTTTCTCTTATCTTCTTCACTTTTTCGTTGACCGTGTGGGATAGAGTAATGACGGTTTTAGCCTCTTCTGGATACTTGACAACCACGCAGTGTCTGGACAGCAACAATTCCGCGCATTTCCAGTACTCGTCCAGGTCTCCGATTTGTTTCAGTAACTTCATGCGTTCGATTAGAACGGCAACGTCGACTTTATTCGTAGACAGATCCTGCGATAACACCTCCAAAGCTTCGGATTTTTTGTTTAGTTTTAGGAGAGTCATCGCTAGGGGGTACAGAACTTCGACGTGTTGAGGCGCCATCGTCATCACAGTAAAGTATGCCTCGACTGCTTGGTCTAACATGTGACAGTTGTATAAACACTCGGCGTATTTTAACCAAACAGCGCCTAAATTGTAAGTGCTGCTTTTCACTAGAGGTACCAGCAGTTTTAGGGCCTCATGAGGGAGGTTAGTCGCCATTAAATCCTCGGCAACATCCAAATATAAGTCGCCGATGTTTTCGACGTTTTCTTCGCTGATCATCGAATCAATCAGCGGCGGCAGCAGGTGAAACGATTTCAATTTAATCAAGCAAACTATAAATTTTACCTTTAAGTCAATCTGGATATTGGGGGGCATCTCGTACGAGTTTATCACAATTTTGCTATCCACATCGACGGTAATTTCAAAAGTGAAATTGCAGTGTTGTATAAAAACATCCAAACATTCAGGAAAACGGTCCGTTAATAGCAGCAACTCCAGCATCATGTTAACCAAGTCTTGCGTAACTCTTTTGGGTATTCGCTTAAACGGAATATCCAAAACTTCGAGCGCTTTCATATAATTTTTTTCCTCGTGATACTGTTTGGCTACCTCTTTGCACAACTCTATGATGTTCTGGTACTGAGCTCGAGGCAATTTGTTCGCCATGTGCTTCTTACAAGCCAACGCAAACCTAACGTCGCCGACTTGCTCGACTAATTCTAGTCTCTTCAGATGCAAATTCATATTTTTCGGGTTCGCTCTGATCGCTTTGGAATAACACGAGATGGCCTCTTTATACTTGCCCCCTTGAATGTTTAATTCGGCGAGCCGACACCAAATCCCCGGATCGTGCGGGTAGAGGCACCCCGCCAGCGCCAGATAACCCTCGTATTTAGTGGTGTCAGTATTCTCGAAAATTTGCGCCAAGGTTATGTACGGTTCGTACGCATCGGGCACTTGTCTCATCACCTCGAAGCACATCTTCTGCGCCGTTTCCGTGTCTCCGCGGGCGTAGCGCAAGTTGGCTTCGCCCATTAAGCCTTTCAGGGTTGCGTTTAACTTGGAAGTGGGGCGTCTGGAGATTCGCTTCGCTTTTTCTTGCTTCTTTTTGGGCTGATCGTCCTCACCTAAAATTCGAGTCGTTAGAAGCGGAAAGTTGCGGTTTTTATCGCTACCAGTTAGGAGTAGGTCCTCGTCATCTAAATCTTCACTGTTGGATTCCGAGTCAGAATCTGGCTTGCTGCTGGTGCCGGGTTGCTCGTCGTCGAACTGAATCAAAAGGTCTTCGATTTTTGATTGCTCCATCGTGGCTGAAATTGTTACTTTAGTAGTAGTGTTTAAGACACAAATTGATTAAATTACCTGCTGTAGTAAAGTGACATAACCTCAAATTCTGTTTAGGTTATGCATGTGTCAAAGTGTGTTTACATGGTAATGGCGGTAAATCCAAAATTTGGAGTATTGTCTATGACCAGGGTGTGCTAATTAAATCTATTTAATTATGATTATGATAAGCCGGGGAGTAATTATGATAAAAAATATAATTAACTTATTACTTATTTAATTATTCAGTGCTTTTATCAGCCATCGTTATTATTATTTTCATTTTGAATTTGGGTCGACAGGTATTGGTGAAATGATTGTTTTTGGAAGAGATAAATTCAAATTCAGAAGCTTTTATTACCGCACAAAAGCCTTGCGTTATTATTTTCCGGATAATAAACTGAGTTTTATTGTTACATTACGATAAAATCAAATCGTTTTTATGAATCGATCTTATCAGTTTGTTTGTATTTCAAACTGGCAACAGCTTGTTACAGAATGTTGGAAGAGCTATGGCCATCATAAACAAATTCTGTTTCTCCTGTTCGGTAAGGCTTGGCACTGTAATAATCGCCGTGGTCACTCTGGTAATGAAATTATAATTGAAATTAAAATTACTTTAAAAAATAATAGATTCAAGCTGTTCTGTTTTTGGTGGCGACTCTTCTGGGAGCGGATTCGCTCGGTTTGGTTTCAGAGACTTTGAACGACTGGATAAATAAAATTCACTTAGAAGGTGACTTTTATAAAGAAATCGCACATAAGCCCAAATTACTGATCACCCTCTTGGCTACATTCTTCACGTGTTTAATATGCTCTTGCATTTTGCTCCTCTACGGGTGCTTTCAGGTGCGTGGAATATTTTCTTCGAGTTACGACACTAATTCGGCATTATTTCAGTGTAAACCGAACTTGATGTATCCTTTTGTATTTTTTTACTTGTTTTATATTTTGGGGTTGTTTGCTGCTTTGTTGTTGCTGATATTATTCGTTAAAGTCGAGGGAAACGGCCTCGGAGACTTAATTTTATATTCAAATCTTGGAGGATTTATCTTATGTAAGAAACTGTTTGTTCGTTGAACGTTTCCCAAATATTCGAAGCTTTTTCAGTATTTTATTTATACACATGGGCCTGTGTCGTGAGCCTCGTCCAGATAATAAACGAGTTGCAGCATCGACTCAAGCAGAAATTGAGAGCCGTCGAAAGAATGATATTACCAAAGAAAATTAAAAAAATCAATAAAAACACAAAAGGGTTTTATAATCATGCTAGTTTTACTTAATTATTTATTTATCAACAATGAATTCTATGTCCTACATGTAAGTAAATAAAAGTTGCCATATACTTTATTATTACAATATTGAGCGCTTATGGTGACATAATCAGATGAGACATTATTGAATTAAGGTTCGTTTGTAATTTATTTGGTAAAAATTACAGAAAGCAATTAATTGTAGATGTACTTATTCGATACCCAATAATTGTTTATATTGGTAGGGCGTGTAAGCGTCAACACTTGGCATATTTTCTTGTACGCCCTTGTCAATAAAAGCTTTTACCCCTTGTCCGTCATCGCCGTCGTTTGTGTTCTCAACATCAAAAGGAATGAATCTGGAAAAAAACAACATGAGCCGCCAATACTATTAATAAAATACACGGCTCACGGTTGCAGCTCCACTTCCATCGGGCCTTTCAATAATTTCATGATTTTATCATAATTAAATTTCTGGCAGTTGGTTCTAGGTAAAAGGTATTCATCATCAATTTAATTAAAGAAATGAGCTCTTTATTACCTTATACAATTGCTCCTTGCTGCCCTGCCGAAAGCGCCACCAGGAATTAAACCATTTAAGGGACCCCGACGATGTTTTTCAGTTTTCGTTTCACCTTTGTTACTATCAAAATAAACATTAAATTCCAATGTTCGAGGCGATTATTAATGTATTACCTCGAGAAGAAACGCTTTGCAACTCCATATCCACCACCTAATTGCAAAACCCCAAAATTTCGAGCAGATTTTGGTCCAGCTATTGTATCGATTTCTTCATAAGCTAATAAAAAATTTGCTTCGTCAAAATTTGACTTAACACGACAACTACGCAGTAAGTAGGTGCAAAAATGACAAGAGACTGTATTAAAATAATTCCATTCCTTTATTCTATCATTAAATTAATAATACTTTACAAGCGATTAATTTGTGAAGAAATAATTAAACAGATCGACCGTGTCGGTTTTTTCCTCCATTCCTACCAAGGCTGCGTCCTATCAAGTTACTACCACCAATTCCGTCCAGGCTTCTACCAATTAGATCACCGTCAATAGGATCGATGCTTCTCCCGATTAAATTCCCATCGATATCATCGATAGATCGCCCCTTCAAATGGCTTGCTCTAATCTTGTTCAAACTCCTGCCAATCAGATCACCGTCGATGCTGTCGATGCTTCTTCCTATTAGATTATTTCCTCCGATTCCGTCAAGGCTTCTTCCAAACAAATCACCATCAATACCATCGATGGATCGTCCAATCAGATTATTGCCTCCGATCCCATCGAGACTTCGACCAATCAGATTGCCTCCAATTCCATCGAGGCTTCTTCCAATCAAATTGCCATCGATGTCGTCGATGGAACGTCCCATCAGATTGCCTCCAATTCCATCGAGGCTTCTGCCAATCAGATTGCCGTCTATGTCGTCGATGGACCGCCCGATCAAGTTGCCTCCAATTCCATCGAGGCTTCTGCCAATCAGATTGCCATCGATGTCGTCGATGGAACGTCCAATCAAATTGTTGCCTCCAATTCCATCGAGGCTTCTGCCAATCAAGTTGCCATCGATATCATCGATGGATCGTCCAATCAAATTTCCTCCGCCGATTCCATCTAGGCTTCTGCCAGGTTTATGGAAGCCTTTCCATTCAAAAAGGCCCGAACTTCTCCCAATTAAGTTACTTCCGCCAATTCCGTCGAGACTTCTTTTTTGTCCTAAATTCGTGTTAAAAAGGTATCAATGGCTACTTACTGTGGAAGAGGCAATTTATGTACAGCTGTTGCAGGGCGAAGCATTTCCGAATATCTTTTTAACGAAATACTTGAACGTTTATTGACGATTATTTCCGAACAAGATTCACTTTACGATTTCATTTGTACGGACACACCTGAGTACGGACGATAACAATCGAAAATATACGAACCGGATACAAAATTGCAAAAGTTAAGCAAAAGTGCCAAGTTAATGTAATTTTAGCGAAAGCAAATGAGGAGTGACTTACGGTTGTAGCTGGAAATCTGCTCGAGGTTGCTCTGCAATGAAGAAAATCGTGTTAAATCATTTTTTAAACTCAAACGAGTTTTAATCCGAAAGAAAAGGGAAAAGTTGAGAAGTGCCCTCGGCCACTTGAAAATAAAAGCCTAATTATTTTTTTATCGCGTTATTAATTAAAGGAGTTCAACAGGAGAAAATACGGCGAAAATGAGCAATTTACTTCACACCTCAAAGGGATCGTTCAACAAAAGTAAGGAAAAGGTAATATTATTTTAGCGGTGTTATGCGATATCACCGATCTAATTAAACCCCGATCGACTCCGGGTTCAATGAAGCCGGACTAAATTAAATAAAATTAAACAAACATCCGGATTAATTGTCGCTAGGACGATGATTTAGGTAAAAGTTTATTTTCGTTGCGATTTCTTCTATTATTGGAATTTGCTTATAAATTTAAAAGAAATAATATCAGTGCCTATTTTGATAATTGTCACATCATGCAAATCACTGGAAATGTTATTTCTAATAATAAACGCATAAAAATGTAAATAATGTTGCAAAGTCACTTACTTTGGGTGCAGCGTCAATAGCTCCTAGTGCTAACAGGACGAAAAGAAGAGTGATGGACCACATGATGATTTAACGTCTGTGACTGTACAACGTAGTCTGAAAGTCGCCCGATTGTGCAAGAATTTATATCCAGAAGCTTTATCCTGGAACCAGGGTAAAGAAGAGGGGATTCATCCGGATATCACACACGTATGGGTACTCAGGTGCTTACGTAGGTGGCTTATAACTGAAAGGGCTTTTACGCACTCTAATAAAGGTTAATTTTTTTAAGCCATCAAAGAGTGGACCCGGTGTTTGTTATTATTTTTGTCGCTAAAAATATTATTGACCTATTGATTTTGTACTAATGTGTGTTATGATCGCTGCTGTGATTCCTTCACATGGAAAAGGATCACGCTGTGATCAACACGCTAGCCTAATTTAGTTTTTTACTTCTACAAGACCATCGTTTAAAATTTTTGGTTGCTTGGAGCTCAATTACAAACGATTGTAGATTGGAAAAGACGAACAGAAAATGTTAGAAGCCTGAAAATGAGGATTATTATTCGGAGAACTTGGATCTAGCTCTAAAAACTTGGGAACTTGTGGCAAATTACTGTTTTAATTGAAAGTGACAGGATCGATATCACAGTAGGTGTACATTTTGAAAAAATAAATTCTGACGTATATTATAAAAATTCAATATTAAATATTTGCATAGCAATAATAACAACATATGTGCTACCTGTATTTAAGTACTCTACCATATCAAAATTTGATAGACTAAACACTTGGTAAACAAAAATGAATTACTCTGAACAAAAAGCTCTCATTGATAATATTAATTCGCGTTCGTTAATTAAGAGGTATTGGAAAAAGTTGCGAATTGATATAAAAGTTAATAACGAGAATACTGACGGACGTGTTTATCTCAAATATTCACTTCGCGAAATAGCGACGATATGGTTTTTGCGAAATGATCGTTGTCATTTTTGAATTTTAAATTTGGCGCCTTGATCGAGTCAGGGTGGCAGAACAGAGCAGCCGAAAATACCAAACATCCCTAGATTGGGGAAAGTAGCGAAGCTGTCAAGTTTTTGTTTGGTGCTGATGTATGTTAGAAAAATCCACTTTTTTTGCGTAAAATTTACAAAATTAAAAATGTGTAATAACGTTTAACATTTCATTTGAACAGACCCATCATGAATCGTGTGACCAACGGTGAGTTTTGGTGGAGATACAAAAATTTGACTTTTGACATTTAAAATGTATTTTGTTTACTTTTAGGCAATTTAACGATGCCACCGTCCGTTGTGGACAAATCTAAAGACTGGCAATTAGAGATATTAATGGAAAAATTACGTTCTAAATCGTCACAGTTCAAGAGCTTAACAGAAATCTCTAAAAATGTCCGAATGGCAATGCTTGTAGGTTATGTCATATGCAGTGCATTCCATTGTTAATTGTCCCACTTTCCAGGATAAGCGTTACGCTTTGGATAGCGTCGAGAAGAGTCAACACCAGAAATGTTTGGACACCTTGCAGCATTCGATAAAAGTAACCTCACTGCAAAGCATGATCGAACGATTAGAAAGTTTAACAAGACAGCTTGGGTTGAAGTTTATGGTGGGACCATCTGGAGTTGAATTATTTATATCTTCTGATATGTTCTATTTAGAAATAGTTCTTGATCAAAGCGGAGCTGTGAAAGATGTTAAAGTGCATCACGAAAGCAAATTAGAGCAACAGAGTTGTTCAGAACTTGTCAATTGTTTATCTAGAGGTGATTTTGCCGATTTCACTGCCCAGTTAGAAGGTTTTGCTTCAATCTATCAGCTGAACGCCGAGAAGAAGATCAAATGTAAAGCCTTCACAGCGCTGCAATCGTTGGAATCAGACTTGAGCACTTTAGCTCAGCTGCAGTCTTTTATGAAAGAGCCTTTTAACTTACTGTATAAATCCCCCGTTGGAGTCCTCGAGAAACGCAAAGGGGGCCATCCTATGAAACTCACTTATTTTGTTTCACCTTATGATTTATTAAATGTTGAAAAATGTGATATTGAACCGATTACAGTCGACACCATTGTCAGCAAGTCATTAGGATACAGTGTCACTGTGTGTATGGAAGGTTCAGCCACTCATAAGTTACAAACCACCACTCTAATTACTGTTAATAGGAACATAAATGGCAAAAGGTATAATCCAGTTTATTGGAGTCATTATGTTAATGGTTTTAATTGTAGCACACCATCATTTTCCTCGCTGAGTAGTCAGAATAGTGCAGCAATTCCAGCGTGCTTTGTTCTAAAATTAAATAAACCAATGCCAATGTGTGTCAATTTGGTTAGGCAAATTCAACAAGTGACTGAATTGGATAGCATAGAACAATCACCCACTCATCCATTACTTAGTTTGATAGTTCACCATTCTAGTGATGGTAAATTGGAATCAGGGAACAATAAGGGGTTGTTTGTGGTAAGCTTAAAAAATGTATTGTAATTTTTTTCAAATTTTTTAATAAATTGTGAATGATATTAACTGTAATGTTAGCACAACGCTTTCACGGGCGAATGACGTCTACGTCTATGGACGATTTTTTAATTTATTATAATTTTTTTGAGATGAATATAAAGAATGGGTCTCAAAACACATTTTTCAATTTTTTTTATTTAGGAAAATTTGTAAATGCTGGCTTTTTGCTCTCTCGCAGACATTGCCCGATCAATCGCACTGCTATTTCATGACTGAAAACAAAACCATGGACGGCGTCCTGGTGACCAGCATTCCCTTCACTCATCCGGCCCACGTTTCGCAAATCTTGGTGATTCTAAGACAGCAAGCTCTCTTCAACACGATAATCAGCAGTTGCGTCAGACCGAACAGCAGACAAGGTGACTTTCGCGCCTTCGCAAATCTTCCACTCTTGATTTGATTGTTTCCAGATTTCGAGACCATGACGTTGTTCGAAATAAGTGCCCTTTCTTGGACGCACATCTCCCTTTCCCTCGAGCACCCAATACAAGACAGCATGGCCACCGCCGAGATCGATTTGACGGACATTTCGAATCTGATCTGCAAAATTCGCGGTCCGGGCACGCCCCCACCGCCGAACGCCCCGGACACGGCTTCGGAACTGAGCACCAAGATACTGAATCGCTGCTTCTCCATCCCGGTGACGATGAGGGCGGTGATAAAGTTGTGGGAGAAGCAGGCGGCCAGACGTAATCACTACAACGGGCATGAAAATTTTAGTTTACCCCTCGGTTCCGGCGACCCTGGGGGTCACAAGGGGGCCCCAGGTAGCAGTTTGACGGAATTCGGGGGGTTAGACAAGATCAAACAAGAGCCCCCTGGCAACACCGGCCACGGCATGATGATGCAGAGCCACCAAGGCATGTTCTTGAACGAGTCGATGATGGCCAGCGCAAATTTTCAAAATTTCCCACCCTCCGAGGGCATGCTCACCAGCATCGAGCTGACCAACATCCTGTCGGGGTCGAACCAGTCGGAAAAGTCGGCGAAAAGGCAGCACAAGCGGAAAACTTCCGATGATTTGTGGAAAAACAAGAGGAAGGTGGGAGACGACTCGGAATTGTTGGTCGAAACGTCGAGCAGCGATTCGACTTCGCGCAGCACTCCGATATCGCAGGAGAACGAGATCCCGACTCCGAATTCGGGATTGGGGTTTCAATCTGATTTGGAGTTGTCAGGGTTGGACCCGGCGGAGCTACTAGGAGGCTCCGATAAAGTCGCCGCTGAATTTGGAAGTCTCGACGAGCTCGGGGACGTGGAAGAGATGTTGGCGGGGCCTTCGAGAGATGTGCGACGGAAATCACGGGATCAAAAATCGCCTACGTCAAATCTTATGATGGATTTGGGGGAGAAGAATTTAGTACCTCCTAGTGTTAGTATTACTCCCATAGCCACGAGTTCGCCGGGGTTTAATCAGGGGGGCAACCCCGAAAAACGACCGGGAATAGAGATCATAGCTTTAGCAACTTCAGCTGCCACAGTACTGCCAAGTTCCATAACCATCACTCCTATAACATCATCACAGAGTAAAAGTTCGGAGGAGAAGAATCGGGAGAAGAAAAGCAGCAAAAGCAGATCGGACGATAAAAGTCGTTTGGAGAAGAAGAGGAAGAGGAAGCGCGATGAAAGTCCGATGGGACCACCCGAAAAGGTACCGCCGAAACAAGACCCTTTAACCAAACCTGTGACAGTCAGCATCAAACCAGCCGAGTCGCCCCCTTTGAGCATGAACACCCCCACTTCTCCCAGTATGATGAGGAAATTCAACGCCTCCCCCACTCAGAACAGAAATATATCGATGAGCGGCAAACTGAGCCCAAATTTGATGAAACCCACCCTCAAAACCGGTTCTTCGTCCCATCACAGCCCCAAACATTCACCAGCTCACGTTCCCAACAGTCCTAAACACAGTATTCCCGGCATTTCTAGTCCTAAGAGTCACGGAACCTCGCCCAAGCACCCTTCTACCAGCGGCTCGGGAAAACCGAGCATGTCCACTCTCAAGAGCGCAGCCAACTCGCCGTCGAGCAAAAGCAGCAGCGACTCGAAGAACAAGTCGACTTCCAAAGATTCTTCCAGAGACAAAGACAAAAAGCTATCGGGTGTTTTTAGTGTTGGCGCTTCGAAAAACAAATCGTCCTCCATGAAAGTGAAACCTCTGGACCTAAACGCGGACAGTTTGAGCGGCGTCCAGGACGGTTTGCCTTCGCCGAGCGGCTCGACGGACCTGTCGAAATCTTCAAATTCGAACCAAGTGCGCAACCGCAAAGGTTCCCTGTCGGCGATCGTGGACAAGCTGAAGTCTGCGCAACATTGCGACGGCGTCACGGATCTGAGCAGCAAATCCGGTAGTGGGGGCGGCGGGGGCGGCGGGAATAGGGAGCGCAGCGGCCAAATCTCGAGCAAGATAAACGAGAGCAAAAGCGGCAAAATCGGCGAGAACAAGAATTCGGAGTACATGGTCAAGTCGAGTTCGGACGGCATCAAGATCACCATCAACAAGACGCGGAGCAAAGACAGCAAGACCAGCAGCTCCAGCCTGAGCAAGTCGGGGACGGGGTCGCCGAAGACCCACACCGGGCTCAAGCCGGGAGTCAACAGCGGACCGGCGTCGAAGAAGCCGCAGCACGTGGGACAGAAGATGAGTTCCAACCTGAGCAACTCCACCAGCGGCAGTACGAACTATGGCAGCATGAAGAGCAAAATTCCGTCTTCCGGTGCGAAAATTTCGAGCGGTGGTCCTTCGAAGTCGCTGTCGAAACTGACCGGTTCGCCGAAGACGGGGTCGTCGAGCGCGACCGATCTGAGTCGGAAAGATCGCCCGAAGTTGAACAAGAGCAGTTCGGATAAGTCAATTTTTTCGTCGAAGGACGGTCGGAAGTCGAGTCCGACGCCGAATCGAGAGGATAGCGACAGCGTGTACAATAAACTGTCCAAAATGGATCATTACACTCCCCCTTTGATGATGGAGGGGATAATGAAGCAGTTGGACAAGAATTTTCAGATTCCGAAATTGTCAGCGAGGGCCGCCGTCGACGATAAGAAACCGAAGGTCACATCGGACAACATCAACAACATCAACCGTACAGTCGATACGAAAATTTTCGACATGATGAACAAAAGCGATTTGTCTTTGCCCAAGTACCCGCTGGCCATCCCGGGTGGTAAAATGTTCGAAAACGCGATGGACCCGAAGTTGAGGAACAACGTGACCAACGCGATGACGCTGTCCACTTCCAGCCCCAAGATAAAGGAGGCCGAAGAAGAGAAGAAGGAGCAGCCCCAAAATTTGACCCAGGCGAAAGACGACGCGAACTACAAAATGAATTATCCGATATCGGTGTCCAAGTCGTTTCCGTCAAACCCCACTCCCGCTTCGGAACCGTTGAGTTTGTCGACGAAAAGTATCGATTTGACGTCGAAGTTCGTCGCGCCGGCGCCCAAAGATGACAAGAAAGAAACGAAAACACCAAAAAGTGACAGTGACGTGTTGTTGGATTTTTCCAGCAGTGGCAATAAAATAGATGTGGGGAAAAGCAGTACTGTTGTCGGCCAAATGTCTTTCCCGCAGTCGCCCTCCGTTAGTGTTCATATAGTTAAATCGCCAGCACCCAGTCCACTTATTACGCCCAGTCCTCATTCTGCGTCGCCCTGTATAACAGACGACGAACTCATGGACGAGGCGGTGATCGGTATAGGGAAATAAAACAATTGTTGTTGGTTATTCGTGATTGCGGAGAGGGCCAAAAATCGGATCATTTAACACTAGTCACAGTTTTGGCGGCATCGTCACGGGTTTTTATTGCAGTCATATTTTCGGTTATCGTTACACGAAATCGCAGATAAATTGAAGATAATGATAATATGATGGCACTTCCTCAGTTTTTATTTATGAACCGATTTTAGTGAAATCTGGTACAGTAAATAAAAGCGATCAAGCACGCTAATCGGATAATATGTACTGTTGGTGCTTTAACCGCCAACTTTGAAATAGTTTTTTTGAGAGTTCATTTTTTCAAATAATGTGATGACGTGCCGGTCCATTTAAATTTAACATAACTGATTATACATTTTACGTTTAATTTTGACAAATAAAAAAAAGACTCAGCGATGTAATGATCATATTAGCAGAGCTGTAAAAGAATTTACATGTAATTTCGAAAGTTGATGTCATTTCCGAGTAATAAAGCAGCAGCGACGTGAATTATGCGATTGGTGTCTTTGTCGCTTTTACTGGTTATGTAAGTCAAATTTCGTTAAAATGATTCATAACAAAGAAGGAGGAGGTACACCAAGTTCCTGATACACCCAGTACAACCAAATTTGTAATGAGAAATATTAGCCATGTAAATAATTTAAAAAGTAAAAATGATTAAGTTTCACTGATGTAAAGGCGGCGGTGGCAGTTTTCGTAAAATACGCTTTCATCTAGTTTCATATTTTAAGCTCAAAGTTCATCTGGTTCGAAATTTGTTTGAATTTGAGAAGTTATTTTAAAATTGCACGATATTTAAACCGTATATAATGGGTAATAAATTACCCAAGTTACCATTCGATGCTACAATGTTTGTTGCCAGTATGTCTTAATTTTTCACTTGTCAATAATTTATAAAGGGGGGTTAGGTTAAAACTTTCTAAAATTACTCTTTAAAGTAACTGTCATGAAAGCTGATTCAATAAAACTTGTTTAGTTTTGAAAACAACTAATTTTGTTTAAACGCAAGAATTAATTTTTAACAGCTAAACGCGTTTCAAGCAACAAAGAAGCTGAGAACGATGACACCACAAATGACAGATTTGGATGAAACTCAAACCTGACAGCATTAGCTTCGACATGCGTTCCAAAAACAAATTAGCATCGAGTGGCAACTAGAGGTAATTTATTTTTGGTCGCAGGTTGAAGTATAAACTACAGATTTTTAGGCAAGAATGTTGATTTCATTTATATTATTAAGAGTAAGGACTATTTTATTGCTATTTGGTAAACACGATGGAAGTTAATGTCTTAAAATCTTTAACTTGTCGATCAAGTTAAATTAAATTTTCGATCGTGCGTTAAGAATAAGTACAATACTACATTTACTTAATGTTTACTGCGTATTATATGTAAAAAGCAGATCGGATTGTGAATTAAGTTTTGTTAGTATTAAAAAATATATATAAGCCTTGAAATATTATTATTGTAGCGACATCGGTGTGATTTAGATTTAAAATAGTAATAGTAATTTCATGAAGCAATTTTTAAATATTTTAATGATCAATAACATTTGTCGATCGTGTCGCACACAGAGTCGGTTTTTTATAATATATGAAATGGTAGTGTGCAGGACAATGACTCCTAATAAAGACATATTATAATTTTTTATAAGTAATAAAAAATCAGAATGACTTTGTAAGCCGCCCGGTACAATGTTGGTGGTGAACATTTTAACCAACCCGCGTAGTACATATTTATAAATTGTCCCCTCATTGGTTGAAATTAAGTGACAGATGACAATCATAAAAAAAGACGATCTGCTGCCAACAATTGATTAATTTTGAATTTGCTGTCAAAGTAGTCCCATGAAGACCTCAGCTGGTTTTGGAGAAAGTCTGTTGCAAAATGCTACCTGGCCCTCTTCGCAATCTGTTTTGTTAAAATTTAAAAACGCAAGAAACCCCGACACAATTGGCACTGTAAATAATTTAGTCGTGTAAGTAGTTATATTGCCATCAGTATTAGAATGAATTTTTGCAAAATGGGGTTTCTTGCGATTTTAAACCGGATAATAACGTCGGTAAGTGCCGCTCGATTATACTTTTATCATGCATTTTAATATTTTTTAACGAGCACTGGTATTCTGTTGAGTTTGATTTTAATTGAAGTACTTTTTTACCTTACTCTCTCATAGCATAAAATGTAGGGAATTTACTAATGAACAAGTTTGTTTATATACATTATTAATTAATATATAAAGAGTAAAATAGGTACAATTATATCGTATTAGATAATCGCAATCATAATATTTATTAAAGTTTATTTTGTGTTGTGCATATCATAGTACAAAATAAACTACTCAAGAAAATGTTAAAGTATGTGACATTATTTTTACCTGGTTCCATTGCATATTTTAATATTTCCTTCAGTGGTTCAGTATAACATATGAAATATTGTATAAAATAGAGTATTTATAATATTCATCGGAATTTTATTATCACCAATGCGCTCGCCGCAATTTCGCAGCGGCCTTGACGAAATCGGAATGACTTGCATACAAATCCAGACCCCCATCTACATCAATCCACTTCACGCTCTTCGCATCATCCCCTGCTTGCAGATTAAATTTCCCCACAGTTGCGTTACTTTCATCATGAAAATTCACCGCGACAGTTTCCATCCAAGCATTATCCGTATTTCTAGGATCATCCACATAGCCACGAAAAATCTCTTCACCACTTTCGAAAAATTTCCCAATCAATTGCTCATTATGTTGGCGCTTCTCTTGAAAAAAACCGTCAAGAGAAACAGAATTAGCATGAGAAGTACCAACCTGGACTAGCCTCCAGGCTGTTAAAAGCCTCTTCTAGAAACTCACGCCGCAAAGTTTCACTAACTTTCTCTCCAGGGTCGACCATACCTCCTGGTATCGCCCATTGACCACAGTCCTGCCTCTGAATGGCGCAAAATTGTAAAATCGGCCTAAATTCACAAAATAATATAACAATCTGTGGTGATTATCATAAATTTACAATTTGGTTGTAGGGTTGATTTCTTTCGCCCCATTGGACAATTTCCAGCGAGTTACAATGGGATCGGCTGCATGATTGGGGCCCCATTTCCCCAGAACTCCTCGTCCCTTCAATCCAGTTCTACCCTCAGGATTTTGCGGTCTCCCATCAATTATCTTATACACACCCGTGTGGCTTACTCGATTGATTCTGCCATCCAGTTCGTTCCATTGAGGTTTAAAATTGGTGTCGTCTGTAAATAACACTACTTGAGTCCACTGCTCGTTAATTAAGGTAATAAATAACCAATTGGGGGGTCGGCCCATGGCTTGTTCGTTAAAATGGGCGAGTCATAATCTTGAGGGTTATAATTTTCAATTGATACGTTCCACGGGACTTGATCATCGGAAATTGCAATTCGCCGAATTTGACTGAAGGGGTAAAGGCCTGTTCTACATTTTATATGTACCATTCTGGATATCATACAGAATTTGCAATCACAAATTTGAGGTTATGTTGGTTTATAGCCAATATAACTACGAGTGGGTATTGGGGCATTAAGCCTACTGTAATCTCACATTTAATTTTATAATTACAAGAAGTTGTAACAATTAATAAAAATTTTATAATAGGACTATTCTTAATAGCATAATTTAAAATAAAGGTGAATAAACAAAAAGAATTAATTTCATTCAAGATAATAGTTCTAAAGTACAAGTACAAAATGTATCTACTGGATCTTTTATCAATCTGTCAAATTTTATCAATGCATTCCCAAAATTTTCGTAATATTGATAATTACGAAACGCCAAATACTCATTTTAAAATTATTTATTTAAAAAACAATTAGTGAGAAATATTATATGTGATTATGATTTATCAATTTCCCCAGTAAGGTTCCTGACACAATCGAAATAAAATTCGATGAAACTTTTTTATTTCAGCCCTTTATCTTTATAAATATTTTATCTGGAAAGCAGTACAGGTAATACATCGCTTAAGCAATATACAGTGGCTTGTTAAAGTCGCACGTTTCAGTGATATCAACATCCAACAAATCTCAACAAGAAACTGACAAAATGAGTAGTTTAAGGTCCATTACCTCTCCAAGTTGCGATCAAAAATGCCCCCGCAACGTCTACGAAATGAACAATGAGAGTATGGTGTTTCAACAGAATGACTTGTTTCCTTTGGCATTTCCATGCATGGAAGAGATCAGGAGACAAGGACGGCTCTGCGATGTTGTGTTAAAGGTACAGTGTGTACTGATAAAGTCAATTTGTAGTTCCCAATTTGTAGATCGACGGTCAAGATTTCAGTGCTCATAAAATTGTGCTCGCTGCGACGATTCCGTATTTTCATGCGATGTTCATGAATGATATGGTGGAATCTAGGAACAAGGAAATAGAGATGAAATGTATCGATGCCATGTTAGTATCGAAGCAAACGTTTGATGTTTATTTTCATACGTGCACATTTCAGGGCTCTAGAAGCGCTTATAAATTTCGCATACTCAGGACGTGTCATTCTAGACAAAAACAATGTACAAAGTATAATGATCGGAGCCTCGTTTCTCCAATTGAACAAAGTACGCGACGCTTGTGCCAATTATTTGCTGCAGGGGTTGCACCCTCAGAACGCTCTGGGCTTTCGGCATTTCGCCGATTCCTTGGGGTGCAGAAGCTTGGCCGAGTCCGCCGATAAATACATCGAGACCTACTTCCATGAAGTGTCTCAGCACGAAGAGTATCTGAACCTGTCGTTGGCGGAAGTGAAGACGTTACTGAACAAAAATGAGCTGAGGGTGGAGAGTGAGGAGCAAGTTTTTGAAGCTTGCATGAGGTGGGTTAAGTGTAGAGAAAGCAGAAAGGAGTTCTTGCCAGAACTTCTAGCTCTTGTCAGACTACCTCTGTTGTCGCCTCTTTATATCACTGATCGCGTGGGGACCGAAGAAGCCATAAGATATTCCCTTCAGTGCCGGTAATTTTGTTCGCTTCCGCCAGGAGACGTTAATTTTTTGAATGTTGCAGCGATCTGTTGGACGAAGCGCGAACTTACCATTTGATACCCGAACGACGCGCTTTGATGCAGAGTTTTAAGACTGAACCGCGAGCTTGCGAAGTTAAGGGTTATATTTACGTAGTTGGGGGTCTAAATAAGCACGGTAACTATCAGAAAATCGATGGAAATATTTTAAACAGTTTCATTTAAGGCGACTCGCTGAGTACCGTGGAGTATTACGACCCTAAAACGAACACCTGGCATATGGCGCCACCTATGTCCATGTTGAGGTCCCGATTAGGAGTGGCGGTTTTACGGAGTCAACTGTACGCCTTCGGGGGCTATAATGGCAAAGACCGGCTGGCTAGTGTCGAAGTTTACGACGCAGTCAAGAAAGAATGGGCCCCAGTCAGCCCCATGCAGTGCAAGAGGAGGTATGAAGTCTATCATAATAATAATTCGTCAAAATGATAATTATTGTGTGGCAAGACGGCGGTAATTACGCTGGATTACTTGATAGCAATATCCGGCCTGAAGGCCATGCTGG
>QDEB01082733.1:0-25301 GCA_004193795.1 Asbolus verrucosus
GCCATCTAACGTGTTATTTTCCCTCTTCTGTTGATAATGTTTGAAAAAGACAAATGTTGAAACTGTAAATCTTTTTTTCATGTCTCCACATTATTTGTTTTACATTTTTTCCGTATGTAAACAAAAATGTATACCTCAAAGGCAGCAGGCGTAAAATTAATCGCAGTTTACCATGGAATGTTAATTACAAAGCGTGTTTATAAGTGTGGGTTAAAAAATTAAGAACATAGCTGACAAACTGGATGACACTCCTCGACGAGCTCATGTAAATCATGTCATAAACACAGGAAACAAGAAAACCAGCAGTAGCTGCAGATAAGAGCGTTTCAAACGAGCCATTTGAAGGCTAAATCAGACTTTTCTGAAAAAGCACTCATTTTTCTAATTCAATCAATTTAATGTGAATGTCAAATTTTCGATGGAAAAATGGTGGAGGCGTCGGGTTATTCCACGCCACAAATCATGAATATCCAATAATGGCACGCCCACAAACGATAACAAATGTTAAATTCATCGCTGTTCAATTTAATTAAATTGGTCGGAAATTGGTGTTTTAAGTGATTTTCAACGATTTAATTGACCACTTTAACCGTTCGTGATATCGACTTCATCAAAACCAAGCCGCAATAGAGGAATAGGTGCAATTTATTATTTTATGCATCAATCTCAGAATATTAAAGGTTTTTTTTTAATGCTTGCGAAGGTCTGTACTGCACTATAATGTACAATTTTTACAGCGGTGCAACTGGATAATCACCATCATGACAAGTTTCAGTCGCCTGAACTGCAATGGGCAATTGCATATTGTTGCTGGCTATCTTGTCCAGTTACGCGAAATTAACCATAGCTATACTTTGTCTTTTAAAGGGGAAAAATCACGCTGGGCGGTAAATTGAAAATAATCATCCCACTGGGTATGAAGTCTTCACCGTCGGCAATTTAATACCGGAGGAACAATTTATTTGATGTTTAGTATGACATCAATAAACAATAATGGTAGTTTGCCTTGACTGGATTTGTTATAGAATTTGCACCAAACATAACACCGGCCTTCACGTTGGCAAAAACAAATTATTTTGTAAAAAGTTCCTGCGTTGAAATAAATTCAACTCATTGGTAATCCAATCAAAATTGAACGTTTTTTTGGGCCAAGACGATATCGAATCCACAACAAAAAATTTTACAGTCTGTCGTGTCGACATGAATAATGTGCGAGCTATGTACTTTTTTATCAGCACATAAATCGTGAGTCATGCACGGAAAAATTTGAATTGAAATATGGAAAACAAAAAATTATATTCAGAGCAGTGATCCTATTTTCACTAGCTGCTACATCTTTAAAAGAAATCAGAGAACAAACTTTAAATTGATTAAAAAAAACCATTTTTAAAGTTGAACGTCAGATTTGGACAAAAAAGTAATTAAATTAGCCCAAAAACAATCAATGTTTTAATTGCAGGAGTATAAATGCACTTTTACCAAAAAAATTGCCATTGAAGGTGTTCTTGATGATTGCAGCACCAATCTTTCAAGTTTTGAGATGACAAGTGATCAAACATTGTCTCCATAGAGCCATTCAGTTTTTAGAATTTGATCCGGAAAAATTCCAAATGCATTCAAAAACACTCAAAATATGCGTACACCGAAAAAATCTCTTTAAACTCATAAAATATTCATATAGAAATGAAGTTTTACATATTTTCCAATCCAATCATGACGGCAGAAGGTTCGAAAGCGTAAAATTTGATCTACTACTACACGTACATGTAACTCATAATTAAATTTCAATAAGAATACATAAAAAAAAAATCATCTAAGAACAATGGTTATAATATCTCGCTTTAAAAGGCAGAAGTTGGGTGCACTTCCGGCGTAATCGGAAGCAGCGGAGTGTTTCTTCAGACGATGGCATCTGCACTGCTGCTCTTCAATTGTTCCCGATTGCATCGATAATAAAATTATTGTATTGATGGACAGGTAATATTCTTCATAACTGAGCCACCCGCGTCATCATCAACAAAACACTTACATAATGAGTGCCATTGTACGGTGTCGATGTGATGTCCGTAACAGTTACGTGAGATGATCGGATGTGGGTCAGGCTAGTTAAGCCCCCCGGCAAGATGAGGAGAAATATGTTAATAGAGCCGGTGCACACCGATCGACCTACAACCACAAAGAAGAGGCCGTTCTCTCAACCCGAGCGTCCTCGACATTCCGCACAATTAATTTCGCCTCGCAAACAAAAATCGAAAAATTTTCACGGCTTGACCCACATCTCGAAAATTTCTGCCGCTGACCGTGAGACATCTGTTGCAGCACCGATGCCGTCATGCCGATGATTCCGCTGGGTCTGAAGGAGACGAAGGAGATCGACTTCCGGGACCCCTTCAAGGACTTCATCCTGGAGCACTACAGCGAAGACGCCAACCAGTACGAAGATGCCATAGCCGATTTCATGGACACGAGGCAGGCCATAAGGACCCCGCTGAGGGACATCACGGGGATCTCGTTGCTTTTTCGGTACTACAACCAGTTGTACTTCGTGGAGAGACGATTTTTTCCGCCGGATCGGTCGTTAGGGATTTATTTCGAGTGGTTCGATTCGCTAACCGGTGTGCCATCTTGTCAGAGGACTGTAGCTTTTGAAAAAGCGTGCGTTTTGTTCAACATGGGGGCCATTTACACGCAGATCGGGGCCAAGCAGGAGAGATCCACGGCGAAGGGGTTGGATGCTGCTGTCGACAGTTTCCTGAGAGCTGCTGGCACTTTTAGGTACATCCACGAGAACTTCACCAATGCGCCGTCCATGGACCTGGGGCCAGAAATGCTCGAAATGCTGGTCCAACTCATGCTGGTGAGTTTTAATTATTGTTATCATGTTATCACTGAAGAAGTAAAATTAAATAAGATACAATATTTGACAAACTGACAAATTTACAGAATCTGTTAAAATAGAAAGATTCCATTCTTTAGCATGTCTATATTCTTGGATCTTTATTTCTAGGCTCAAGCGAGGGAATGTCTTCTCGAGAAGCTGGACCTCCAGTCAAAAGACAACCGCCCCATCGACATCTGTCTGGATCTTGCCCAAGAAGCAGCTCATCTGGCCGAGTGCTACAACCAAGTCAACCAAACGATAATGAACGAAGCCGTCCACGACTACGTGCCTTACAGCTGGATTTCCCTCGTCCAAGTGAAGAAAGAGTACTACACGGGATTGGCGCACTACCACGTGGCCTCCGGAGTTCTGCACCGAGAGGCTGCCAAAATGTCGGCGGCCACTAAAGACACCCTCCAGTTTCTGCACGCAGAAATTGCCTCCACACAGCTCGACATCAGATTGCCCAAGGACGAATCGGAAAGAAGATTGTTGGGGAGGGCACACCTGAGGGAGGCTCTGGTCCTCCATGAAGAATGCCAAAGGTTACATCGAATGTGTCGAGAGCTTCGAGGCAAGCAAGCTCTGACGGCGGTTTTAAGAAACGCCCATAAAACTGCCCTACAAGCGTACACAAATAACGAAAACGAAGATGATTTCAGTGATGTCTTGGACCCACCACGGGTGCAAGGTATTAGAACAAAATTCCCAAAATTTCTACTGTTATACCGAGTTCCTGTTGCAGCTGCCACGAAGTTCCAGTTGGCCTTAACTCCTCCGGATTTTGCCCAATATCGCGTCAACGATCTGTTCAGAGCGCTTGGTCCAATCGCGATTTTCTCAGCTAAACGACACTGGACCGCCCCGAGATTGGTCCAGTTGCATCGAGGAAGGACATCTGATGGGTTTGGGTTTTCGGTCAGGGGAGACGCTCCCGTTATCGTGGCTATTGTCGAGCCGAATTCGCTTGCAGAGGTAAAAAACAAAAACCGTCAAATCACCTTGAAATAATTCTTCCTCTTATTCAGTTTGGTGGTGTGAAGGAGGGTGATTTCATCGTGGCAATTAGCGATAAAGACGTTAAATGGTCCTCACACGATGAAGTCGTCACTCTAATCAAAAACGCTGGAGATTCCTTGAGTCTAAAGTTGGTCACCCCCATGGACAGGAACTATCTCAAAGTAAGTTGCAATAATCGTCACAAACATCGCTATATCTCTGCTTTTGCAGCCGACGAAATCGGCGAAAGGGTCAATTTCCACGCACAGCAGTAGTTCGGGGGTGTCGAGTGGTATGTCTAGTCCTTCAGGCTCGATGGCACAGCACAACAACAGCAAGAGATTAAACTGGAATCCGTTTAAGCGGCATTCTTCTTCGAGAGAAGGAAAAGATTTTTTCGAAAATGTTATTCTGAGATAATTTGTTTAAGAAACTCAAACGTCGATGTAGGCTGTACCGCGGTTGAATGAAATAAATTCATTATTGTGTAACTAAATGGACTTTATGTCACTGTACTGATGTGAAATTTATTTATTTTTTTATCGTAAATAGGTAATGATTATGATAAGTTATGTTTGTAAGTTTTACATAACCAGTCATTGATTTGTATTAAAATTTCAAATTTTTGATGCTCGATTAGGAATTTCAGTTATTAATAGTCATATTGTACAACAAAATTTTATTATTATTGTATATGTATTAGAGATTTATATTGTTATTTTGTTTGTATATTATAATTTATGGATGTATATGCGAACAGAAATAAATAATTATTTTAGTCTACAGTGTCATTCTTCACTTTTTTAAGAAAATTAATCGAATCTAACTAAATCCTGTAAACATAGAGCATTTAAAATATTTCAGTGATCATGTGACTATTATTGTGACGCTTATTAACTCCTCCCACAAAACCTTGACCATTGTTCTCTATTAGTTCAAGGACTAATAGGTGAAATTGATGGCGGGGACGAATATTCAAGGCTTGTGGGCGGAGTTAGTAGTGAAGAGTAATTGTGGTGGGAGCCACTATCCCTACTGCACCCTCATCGCAATATACAATTTTAAAATTCGAATTTTTGCCCAAACAGAGCCTGCATAAGACCTGTTTAACTCACTAAAGTTAATTTTTCAAAAAATAATCGTTTCATTTATCATTTATTCCTAATTATATTTCCTTATTGATTACATCAAATTAATAAGTTCATTGTGTCATTTAAAATTTAATATTGATATTAAGTAATTTTTTAAATTTCATGCTATTTTGTGTTTGTGAGATTACATAGATTTAATAATATTATTTATTACATGATACTATAATAAATAATAAAAATAAATATAATAATAATGTGGAAAATAATTTTATTTTCATATTCAGTATATTTTTCGTATTTTAAAAATATTTCAGTCTTTCAAATAATTTTGAAAAAAAATTACATTTGATTAACAGTAATTAATGTTCCATATCAATATTTAATTATATTATTTAATGAAAACTATAATGAACTTTTGAGGTTTGCATATGGGTATGCAACCAACTGTACAGATATGTATAAATTGTATTTACAATCAGTAGAGTATTTATTCTCTTTCATTATTTTTCTTCTAATCTTTATTTATAATGTCAAAAATAGATAATATTTACAGTCAGAACTAAGTTTTTGTCATATTGTTCTTACAAAAATAACTGTTGAATCTGCTCTCTCGGATCTTTAACATGAAATTCCTGTTAACACTGCTGATCCATAGCGATGCAGGAATCTGCAGTTGGCACCGGCCGGTGGCGCCGAAGGTGTGCTCACTAGGCGTCTCGACGCCTGCCCGTAAACACTCGAGCGTCCGTTGACGTCATAACGACGCGCTTGCTTGATTCCGCCGCTCCAAGCATTGATTATTGCCCACTGTGTGTGTGTGACATACATCAAGGCAGACATGCAGTCGAGCGGTTACAGATACTACTATTTATTTATGTCCGTGTAGTGTGTAAATGTGTAGAATATCACCTTCGAATAGTTACGTCAACTGCAATATCACAATCGCCAATCCAAAAATTTAGTCATTTTTGAAACGATCGCATCACGAAGCAACTTTACATCGCAACTTGAAAAAAATCAGCGCGGCCGAAGTATCGTTCAAAATCAAATTTTCTTACAGTATTACCTCATAATCAAAATCGAAAGTCTCGCAGGCGGACGTGGACGAAATCGCAGAAGAAAATGATGAATTTTTGGAAACCGGCGAGTTTTTTTGAGTGAACTCGAATTATGTCGTCGCTGTGGCGAACGGCTAAAATTGTGATAATTTCGATAAATGGTGGAGGCGTCGATCTGATTTATCATGGAAAGGGTGTGAATTGAAAAAGGAAGTCGACATGGGGAACTCTTGCAGCAGCGGACAGGCTCACAAGGATAAGGACAATATGTCCCAAAGGTCCGAAGAGTAAGTAGCTTTTTATTTTCTCTCATTCGCTGAACCTTCCACACTTGTCAAAACGCTATAATAAACGTTAAACTATGAACTTTAATAACAGTTATTACCAATAATGAATTATTCGAGTAACACGAAAATAATCATAATAAAACAATTATTAATGATTAAAATTTGTTTGTTTGTCCTCCACGCTCCTCGATATAAAGCAATATTTTATTAAAGAGATAAATTTAGCTTTTAAAGGCACTTCAAATACGTGCGAAGATAATCTCAAGGTCATCCGATTTTTTTCCAAATTCTGACTTTTCATTTAATTCAAAAGTGCGAACATCACTCCATAAAAAAGCATAAAATACGCTTCTAGAAACAAACAAAACCTTGATGCAAATTTTTTGCGCTTTGAGCTGGAATAGTCGAAAAAAATTGTTTTTACTATGACAACTTTCGTGATCGCTGATCGGCTAATTAAAGAATTATTAATAACAGGAACATTTACTTAATTTACTAATATATTACCATAATCATAAAAATAGCCAAACAATAATATTTACTTTGAGTTTTATATCCTAATTGTGCTTGTAGTTAATTAACTTTTTTGATGTATTTTTATATATACATATATTTTCTCATAAAAAAGAGTCAGTTTTGTCCCGTTTTTTTTTTTATTATTATTTCGGCTCCGATTAAAGTTTACTATTCATTTAGAACAGACAGAACACGATTCTTCGTAACAATAATAAAATTGCATGAACATTGCCATTAATTCAAATTAAAAGGCAAAATAGTACAAAAATAAACATCCCCAAATATTTGAAAATATTTTCACTGATACGCTTGTGTTAATCACGTGATTATCTAAATATTTTGAATCGCCTATAAATACGAAATTTAATTTTGACCGTTTTGGAATTAACTAGCCAGTGTCTGATTTTTTGAAAATTCGTCGCAGATGTTACAGATTATGCTGTCATAATCTCGTGACTATGAATATCATTCAGTGTACATTAAAATGTGTTTGACATGGAATGTCACGTAAAATAATAATATACCAATTTTACGTTAAATCAACACGACTGAGAAAATAAAGTCATAAAAGTATTACGTTTGGGAATATGCATTTGTACATTTTACATCGACATGATTATGCTAATTGATCGTTCTTTCTTGATTTATTATGTTATTTTATGATTTTCTCATGAAATACCCTTGCTTAGCTCAAATATTTCATCGTTTGTCTTGTACTGCGTGTTTCGAAGAAAATGACTCTAATTTCCTGCAACGGAACGAACTATATGTCCAGTAATCACTTACAGCCACATCTTTTTGAATCGATCGACTTAATACATCAAAATTTCCTCTTTTTCGTCAAATATTATGGTAACTAATAGTAAATAATTTATTCTCGTTTGGTATGCATTTAATGAAAGAAATGTTGCATTGATTTTTCTGTTTATTTTATTGTTTACGTTAATTCTAGAGAAGTTTCTGCATATTTTGTAATATCATTTTATGAAAAAAAATTAAGCGCTAGAAGAAATAAAAAATATAATAAACAAGATGTACCATTTAAGTTACCGTTTAATCTGAAAAAATATCATATAATTAGTTTAGATCAAATTCTTTTATGGACAATGTTATCGCCATTCGTTAATTTTTGAAATCAAATTTTAATTAATCAGTTCCTTTTTGGATGCTCTGACTGGATCTAAGTCAAATATATTTTGCAAAAACGTACATTATCAGAAAGAGAAAATAATTTGTATTTTTGAGGTCAAAGAATCCGAAAAACAAATTAAAAAGTTGTCTTTGCATATTCTTAATATCTCACTCTCAGCAAGGGTTGACCGATCTTGATGAAACTTGAGAGGGTATTTATGGCTCCCGCTGTGATAAAAATGACTTTATGATGATTTTATTTAGGATTATTTAATAACATATTTTCGAAATGAAAAGAAAAATTGTTAAGTAGATTTTTTCATTTTCACTTATTAATGTTGATTCAAATAGTCAAATCAAATTTTTAATAAACTTAAAACATATTTATCTCTTTACTTTATATAGACATTCTGATTCATTCGGTAAAGATATCAACCTTTGGTATAACAAAACAAATCATCTCTGGACCTATAATCGAATTCTCTAGGGTTGTTGTCAACCTGGTGTCATTTAATTAAGGTCGATATTTGATATCGATGTATTTAATAAGTACAATCTTTTTTTTATATGTAAACTGTTCCGTGAGATATAAATATAGAAACAAATTTAGTTTTTCATAGACTTACTTTTATTACCTAAGAACGAATAAAAGGCATTTGAAATTTGCTGACCTGAAACTGAACAGTGGCAACATCTACTGAAAACAGTTTTTTAACGATTTATTTATTATTATTTATTTATTACATTTGTATCTATTTCCACAAAGAACAAGTGTATTAATCGTATATTGCTAAATAAAAAAAATGCATTTTGCAGCTTAAACCTTATTTTGAAAATATCTATTTCTAAATACATTTTTCCTGTTATACTGAAAGATGAGTAATATCGTAACTTCTAACTATAGTTATTTTATTTTTGAAATATAATATAATATAACCAAATATTAATTAAAGCAACAAAATTTTTGGAAAATGAGATATCGCTAATGAAAATTTCACATTGTAATGTATTATTTGTTCAACAGCAACAAATTTATTTTATTTACTACTTGGACATTGAAAGTTGGCCGGAAATGACCCACACTTAAAGATATGATTGAGAAGCGATGACCACCTCAATCTCGAAATTCGGTGTTTTAATTTCCGGACACCTCTATAACCGTTTGAATTTAAGGGGGATGAGGGCAAATATGAAGATTCCACTAAATTTCCCTCAGTATTAACACAAAATATTTGTTTCTTTTGTATCTTATTTTTCAACTGGCAACGCCCAGAATATCTAGCTGCATAAATGTGATCACTCCCATAATACGGTTAATTTTGAGTTTTCAAATAAACAACGTTCTCCAAAGAAAGACGCTTTTGTAATAAAACTGAAAACAAAAATAGAAATATATTCTAAATTTAACATTTGTTTTTTTTTATTTATAAATTTGGCGTCCCATCACAGGATCTTGCACCAATTTAAAAAGGAAAAGAAACATCACAAATATGCCAAAGCAGGGAAAGTTAACTTGCAGAAAGAGTTTTGTAGTAACACGCCCTGAAACGTTGTCGATGAAAATTCCTGACGTTTCAACAGAGCATGAAAAATGGTGGCGACAAATCAATTTTTCAAACGATATTATTCGATTATGTCTGAGGAATTTCCATGTCTTACCATACTGACGTCAAATACACAACAATACGAAATTGTTTCAACCTTTTCAAATATCACAACAATGGCAAGGAAACGATAATACTTTCATAAAACAACACAACAAATGTAAAAGGAAATAACTGTTAACGTCAAATTCAATTTTAGCAACGATATAATAATTACACTTGGCTAAATGTGCGTCTCCACACATTTAGGGCGACAAAACGTTGATAGTGACTGTTGTGGAAATTTTAATACCGAAAAATGGCATTAACGAGGGACCATAATTGCCGTGATAAGGATTTTTATGACAGAAGAAAATTCTACTCCCCCACTTATATATGCATTTACTTACAGATAAAGTCATTGTGTAAGATTTCAACGACATGTATAAAACACAGAGTTGTAAAGCTGAATTCCAAATATTCAAAAACTCTTTCTTTAATAGTTTCAAAATAGCCGGCAGCTGTATTGTCGCGTCATTAAATTCTCATTCATTAAATCGGAAAAAATGCGAGATGAAGGTCACTAAACTGTGGAAGTTGTAATTATAGGAATAAATTCCACTTACCTAATCAAATTATGGGGAAATGTCAAGAAAATAATTTGTTTTCTGTTTTACTTTTCCATTTCCTTTTCTGTCTATTTTTAAATACTCAACCTTTTAGCATAGGTCAAGAATACAGTTTTGACTTATTTTCGATTAACCGTCCGAATTGGGATAATTCAGAAAATAAAAGTCCTCAAATTTGTAAATAAATAAAAACGAAGTCTTAATTAATGTTATTTGCTACATCGACCACCCTTTTTAAACATTTTGAAATATGGCATGGTCTGCAAATAATTAACTGTACATGTTAATGAAATTTAAAAATTCTTGAACAAGTCCCCTTATTATGCCGTTATCTTTTATATTTTCTAACTAGAATGTACAAGGTGGTACATAAAAATTTTCAATAAACAATGTAGTAATTTGACAAATTTGACAAAACAACATTTTTTGGCAAAAATATTTCTTTTGCGTGATAATCAATTTTTTTCATAGCACGTCAAATTACACTTGTAAAGAACATTAAAACCTTCTATGAATTTTTAAAAATTAAATACATCAACTTACAAAAACACTTTTCAAATTTCAAAAAATCGTCAAAAAAATAAAAGTTGATATTCTTTTCGATCAAATCACAAGTCGTTTTACAATTCTGAAACCTCGAAACGTTTTTCAGAACTTTTGCATATATTTTTTTAATATGACTGATAGAAAGGTCCAAGTTACGGTGTACTTCAACTTTTTCTAAATTCCATTTATAAATGTGTTGTCATGTGTTATCTCTTTTTACAAAATTTCATATCGTTCGCAATTTCAGGGAGTCTTAAAATTTGGAAATACAGTGTTTTTACATACAATTTTTAAGTTGTTTTCCCTTTAAATGTGCAAAATTATTCTTTTATAAGTATATTTTTTAGGTTTTGTTCTTAAATTTTCGAAAGTGTATAAATTATAATGTCAACTTTGATGCTGTTTAGTCTTTTCTTTCTTTCAAAATACAATACAACTGATTAAAAAATACTAGTTTTCAAAACTTCAGTATTTGAAATCTGAATTAGTAACCTGCACACCGATATATTACACTGAACTTCATATGTTGTCAACTTTTATTTTATAATACAAAATTTTTTTGACATTTCAACAAAACTTATCATTTTATTAATGACAAGATTGCAATTTTGAGTATCCAATCAGACGGTAAATGCAATCATTTGTCCTTCTCTGTTTCTCGCATACTTATTTTGAATTCACCACAAATCGTAGTGTCAAACTAGTAAATAAGCGATATGAATTCTGATAGGTTCTAAAATAAAATCGTAAATTGAAACTGCATGTTAAACTACACACTTTGTACCTGCCAAGTGAAAACAAAAACGAACAATCGACTTGTTTTTCTCACACAGTCGCCCAGAATATCGCTAAGCATTATGTCAAGAATAACAATCATATAACTCATGAAAAATTGAAAAATCTGAAACGTCAATGACCTGCTTTTGAATTATTCTAAATGAGTCAATATGTGCCATTATTTAAAATTCATTTGGAATATAGAATATACCATGAATTGATCCATTGAGAACATAGGCGCACTTTTTCAGTTTACCAAAATGGGAAAAATAGAAACATTCATCAAAGGCTTCTTCAAATCCGGACATCCTCTGAATGAATTTTCAATTGATCACACGTTACTTTGATTAATAATTAATTCGCATAAACTCAATCATTGAATAAAACATGCGGAATGGGTAAATTTGGTTTTGGCTAAACGAAAGTCAAAAATTCATACGATGCCATCATTATTCAAATAGTAAAATTCCGTAAAAACTACACAAAAATTTCTGTTTTCTCTTACTACTCATTACCACCCTTTTCTCACCCATCTTCAACCGGTGAGAAAATGTAATGCACGTATTGATCGTATTTTTTGAACATAATCACCAATTATTTATTACCCATTATTGGCCGCGCAGCACGAACTAATCGAAATCGAACAATTAAAACATTCTTACCTTGAATAATGGAAAGATAAGGCACTACAATGAATAATATAAAGTCCATTAACCACGAAGAGAAAGCAAACTTCTATGGAAACAATCTAAATTAGCCAGCAGTAAGTACATAGTTTTTAACTAATTTGCTTTTCTGTAAGACAAACAGACTGCGAAAGTACTTACCTTTCACAGAATCGATAAAAATCCATTTTCGAAATTTTTACCCAGCGAAAGTACAGTTGTGAGCAAACAACAAACAATGAATATTGATTTTTACCCCGACATGATGTAGATCGGTAATTATTAAGCATTGTCGTCTAAAGGACATCACACGGGGAGATAAAAAACGTGTAAAAAAATTCATTGTTATTTACGGAAACAAAGCATTTTTTAAATAAAACAAGTTTGATGTCCAGTAAATCAAGATAAATTGACTTTTATTGACCTATTAATAGCGTAAATGTGAGGTACTTGGAGTAAAGAAAACCAATAAACAATTTTCTCGGCAGCTTATAAATTTATCGAGTGGTTTATTAATACGGTTTCTTCTTCTTCAACAATTATCGCAATCGCACCCGATTAACAATACTTTCGAAGAATAATAATCGGAATTTTCTGGCAGAGGCAGCGGGAAGAAAATATTTCGGAGGAGATGTTCAACTGCTAATCATATATTACAATTCCAAAAATACTGAGATATTCAACGACGCATCTATTTATAGGCCCCCTTTAGATATAGTATAGTCAGGAACGACGCAGCCTGCATCGTAAATACGTTTTGATTTTAATCAAGAAATTAATTATGAAATTGCGGCTATCTAAATGAGAAAGCGTTTTATCAAAAAAACCGCGAATAAAATTTATCTCTTGCAGATGTCACATATCGGGAGAAAAATTGGATGCAATTATAGCTGACAGCCCCCAACTATCACCTGTTTCGACATCTTATTTCGGCGACAACAAAATCAAAATATTTTTTTCTTTTCATGTTTTATTTACATTCGCCGGTCTGTGTTGCGGTTTTAAAAATGGAAAAATAAACTAAATTTTTTCATGTAAATATTTACAAACACGAACAACGCCTCCCCTTTATCATATTAAAATTTAGAGGGTTGAATGAGGCAAAATTAGACGAAGGTCTTTTTACGCAGGCACGTGTAACCGAACCTGCAATTTTTAACAAATAATATAATAATAAAATTAGCAGATCATAAAATAATTTGACGAAAATCTATTTGTTCCGTCCAGGTGTTAAAGGTTCTAAAGCAAAAACTTGGCATTCCACCCAACAATCTGTTAATTGCAAAACGCAATCAAGCTGTAGACGCTTGCAGTCCTTGCGAGTTCGCTCCCGGTAAACATCTCGACTATTATCCTGTTCAAGGACGCACTTCTATTTATTTCATTCCCAGTGGCCTGGATCCAGGGAAAATGGGTCACAGGATTATCGGGCTCCGATGGCCCCCGCTCTTGACGTCACCGCAGTGACGTCAACCAATCTCCCCCACTATTTCCTCCGCAATTTACCAAAAACAAATACCGCCATGTACCCTTGACAAAATATTACAGGGGAGAATTTCAGTTAGCATGAAGTTTTGATTGCTTCCGTAGTAACGCCTGTAGTGAACGTAGTAATAAGGTCGCGTTAAGGGTGGGGTAAAATTCAATTGACAATGGGGGCACCCAGGGCAATATCAAACTCGATATCCATCTGCCGTCGCCCAGTTAAGTGGATTGATTCTGAGGCTCTCCGATTTTGTGACGCAAATGATATTTGTTATGAAGATAAATATTATCTACGCGAACAAATAGACATGGTTAATGAATTGGTATTGTGTCAATTATGAGAGGAAAAAATTAATTATGCAGGTCTGGTAGTTACCAAGTCAGGGCGAGTTTACCGACGGAAAAGCAGCAGACTCTTCTTAACCACATAACGCCTCATTCTGGAGTAATTTTGGAGCCCAGCACCGCAGGTCAGCCCCCGTTGCCAACACCTTCAGCCCCCTCGACCATAGCGCCGTTAACATTAAGCGTGTCAGCCGAACGAAAACCGAATATCTCTAAAGTTCTGAAAGGAGTTGCGGCTTCCAGTCTTTCGGGTAAGCTTAAATGTTAACTACACCTACATCTCATGTCGCCGGATTTTTCCACACCCACCAGTAAAAAGTTAAAGGTCATCACTTATTTATACGGAAACTAATCCTCTTTGAACGAGGAGGACAGTCGGTGATTAATCGTTAATTTGTAGCCGACTCGATGTCTTTGAGTTCACCACCCGGTACACAAAGCCCCAAAGATTTCGATAAGTCAATCGACGGACACGTCCCCAAAGAAGTATCGAGTTTATCCGAACACCTCCAGAATTTGATAATGGGTCGCGTCTCGCAAGCCAAAACCGCTTCGAGAACTAGAAAAATCGTCATCTACATTTGCGCTGCTGACTCTCAAGGTAAAACACCAAACACCCCGACACCAAAAAAATTCAATTTCACTTTTAGATTGTTACGTGGAAAAGGCCGCGCTTCATAATAACGTCTATCCGGAATTGCGAGCACACTGTAGGGCTAAAGGTTACGAACTTCACATCGTTGATCTCCACTGGAAAACTTTACTGGAAAAACAACAGGATCACGAATTTCCCGAACTTTGCATCGGGGAACTCACCAGTAAGAAAAACTAATTTCCTAAGGTGAAGGCTGCCAATCTCTTCCTTTTTTATTACAGGACAAATGGAAGTCGCTTACATAATCCCCGTACTGTTCCTGAATAACTCTCTCGGGACACCGCTCTTGCCCATCACCATTGAAAGTGCGGACTTCAAAATAGCCATGGAAAGTGTCGAAAACCAATCCGCTCAAACTCTACTCTCCAAATGGTAATGAAACCCATCCAGATACCCGACTGAAATATTAACCATCGATTCCAGGTACCAATTAGACAGCGACGCTCAACCCCCATGCTACCGCCTCCAACCCATCTCCTACCACATACCCGGCTTCAAAGAAACTTCACCCGAAGAACGAGAAAGAGCTTTCGAGGAGTGGAGGACAGAGATCGATAAAATGCTGGCCGTACTCATCACCGTCTTCTCGCAAGAACTCAGAGACACTTATCTGACGACAGTCGTGGAACAAGAAGTGCACAATACGGTCTTTATGAGCCAAGAGTTGGCAAAACGCTGCATCTGGATCAATCGCGTCTACACTCCCACGGTTAAAACTCCAGACAATTTAAATCCTGGAGAAGCTGAACTTTACAGGAGACTGAACACTTTGCAAAAAGATCTCAGAGTAAGTTATTACCGAAATAAGAAAACAAACCCAAACGGCTTCGTTCCAGAATCAATTAGCCGAAAAGCATATTGTTAGGATTCCCGTAAAGTATGTCGAAGGTGGATTGAATCTGGAAATACCAGAACACGCGCAATACATAGCTCAAGTTACGGCTCACCTCCAAAAACACCTCAAAGAGATGGTAGATTCCATCATCGACGAGCATCAAGGTAAAACCATGCTGAAACCAAGCTACGGAATAGAAGCTCCTCTGTTCGAAGAACTTAACCAACAAACCAGCTTTTGCCAAAAAGCAGCACAATGTAGTATTAATAGGGAAAAAACAATTAACGAAATTAAAACGTAAATTTCCCCGATTTTCCATCCTGAAGTCTAACACCATTTCCTTGTAGGTACATAAATGGGGATAGCCCATCTCCCTTAGTATTATACGGCCCCGGCGGCTGTGGCAAAACCACTTTGTTGGCTCGAGTGGCCCAATGCTGCCAACAATGGCTGCCGGAAGCTTTCCTAATTTTTAGATTCATCGGAATCAGCGCTCAATCGAGCACGATCGAGCAGTTATTAAGTTCAATAACGAATCAATGTTCTATTTTAACGTATGGACATAAATGTTACTGTTTTCATGTAAGTAGCTCTAGAAAAAAATCCCTCGAAATCTGATCTGCTTCTTGTAGAATATAGCGACTTACGAGAAAATCCTTCCAACACTGTTAGCAGCTAGTTGTCTTCAGCGTCCTCTGATAATAATCTTAGACGGCATAGACCAAGTGCGTGGTTATAGTTCCAAATCGATCGAATGGCTTCCCACGAAGCTACCTGAGAACATCAAACTCGTACTCTCTGTATCAGAGGGTAGCGATTTCCACGTACAAGTCGCCAAGAAAATCAATCAAAACAGTTTCATCAAGATGCCGCTGTTGGGCGAAGCTGAAGCCAAAGGCATCCTCATGTCCAGCGTCATGCAATACAATCATAGCGTTAATTCTAAAATACAAGACTGCGTCTTCAAATCGGTGCAAGAATGCACCCTCCCTCTCTACTCCAAGGTTTTGGCGTGGCAGACGTCGTGGTGGGCGGACAAAGAACACGACATAGTCCCCAAAGGACACGTCAACGACCAACTGAGCTTGATGTTAGAAGAACTGGAGACGATATTAGGGGTCATCCAAGTCCAACACGCCCTTGCGATAATTACAAGCACCAAACACGGGGTCACAGATTCCGAAATGATCGACCTGCTAGCTTTTGATGAAAGCTTTCACAGTACAACCACTTACGGTAGTGGCAAGTTCTGATGTTTGTTTGATGCTAAAGTGGATGCTTTTAGTGCCATGGGCCCCGGCTTGTTTAACGTGGTCCAGACTTAACAAACATCTCGCTCCGTTCCTCCAATGGACTTTGACCGGGGGAGTTTTGGGAGTTCAGTGGAGAGACAACATGTTAAGACAAGCGGTGGCAGCGAGGTATAAAGAGCACGCCAAATGGGCCAATCAAATGATTTACGATTATTACATAGTAAGTATGGTGATCCCTCTTGTTATTTGTCTTTAACTTCTTTTCAAGGGCAAATGGTGGATTAGTAAGCCCGCCAACGTTTCGGCAAGGCTGGTATCGCAAGAGACGATACTTGGAAAATGGTATGGTACTCTTTGCATGTATGTTTTCTTAACACGATTTTCACAAAATTTCACACGGATGACTGTATTCCTTTATTTTATCTGCATGTACATAATGTCAAATAAAGCTTCCAGTTTACTTTTGAGTTTGGTTTTTTATTGAGTTGAACATCAAACATCCGAGATTTCGCCGGTTTAATCTTCCATGGCTGATGCGAGTGTTTTTTTAGTTATAACAGACGGAAGCTGGATGAACTTCCTTTCCATTATTACCAACTGAAAGGAGAAATCGAAAACTCTCCTTACATTTCGGATATCACGTGGATTTACGACAAGGTCTGTGGTTCGAATTGCTACCAAATCCTTGAAGATATTAACATGCAATCAAGTGTGAAGAACGAACTGACGCTAAAGCTGAGACACTTTATCGAAACCCACGCGAGCGTCCTCAATTACGACGGTAGACAGTTTTATTCGCACTTGTACAAATATTTAGAAGATAAAGTTAGACGTAAAGAAATTAGTTTAGAATCAACCGATTCCACCTTAGCCCAAGTGTACAGCTTAACGAAAGACCCACCTGTCTTATCATTCATCCCCTTAAATAGTATTAAAGAAGACAAACGGAGTGATGAATCCGGACCAGTTTTTCAAGAGAAACACTTCGACTTGGTTGTAAGACTACCGGAAACGGACCAGTTCATCGCCAGCGTCTCGACGAACAAAGAGCAGATCTGCGTCTGGGACGTTAAGCGGTAAGTCGATGAATAGCACCGAATTCGTTTTGTAAGGCTGTCTTTAGATGTGCACGAGTACGAATCCTGAAAGGGATACCGCATCCGACCAATCTGATACCGATTGACCAATTCAAATGCATCGTACTGTGCAGACGTGAATTGAGGATATACGACTTGAACAACGGTAGCTTTATAAACAAACTGAAGGGAGTCATGAACCAAAAAATGCCTTATTTCGGGCTTCATGACCAAAGCCACTTGGTGGCGCTTAGCAGAAACCGGATGTCTGTCAATCTTATGAACCTGGAGACTGGTGAGTAGCACCATTTTGCTATTTTCTCCACTGATCGATCTTCTCAGGTGACTGTGTCACCACATTCAAGGCTGGGGAAGACCGCTTTCTCAATTCCCTGCTGGTTTCGGGGGATGGGAGGTAAGCTGCTGAGCAACATCGTCAAAAAGAGTTCTATGATCTTGATTTGCAGAGTCCTTGTATGTGGTGACGAAACACAGAAGCCGTTTCCTCTCCTAGTATGGAATTTACAGTCCAGAAAATTATTGTATGATCTTAGAATACCTCATCACGATTTTATAACTTCATTGTCGGCCATCACTTATGAAGGTATTGTCACGGTGCAGAAGCTGCAGAAGGTTACTGACACTGTTTGCTTTCGCAGGTAGTTACGTATGTTGTGTTTGTCACGAAATAGACGAACCCAATCCGAATTTCATCGTTGTGTATGATTTGCAAAGTGGTACATTATTTAAAAAATGGAAACCTTCTTGTAATACGGTTTCCCTAGAAATTAGCTCACAAGGCGGCTGTGTCATATCCGGTCTCGAGGACGCTAGAATACTCGTATGGGACCTTATTACTGGTAACTATCCCCAAAATCCGGCAATTCACTGAATTCACCAAACACATCTCTAGGTAACTGTCGATGGTCTTTGTGCGGCCACACCGCTCCAGTTTCCTCGTTAAAACTGGACCCCACGGGAGCTCTGTGTTTGTCCACGGATTCAGAATGCAGAGACAGATCCATTCGTGTTTGGGATCTCAACAAAGGTGAGTGGTGGGGCTGAAACGGTTGTAAATAATGCAGACGCACCGCTTCCAGGGAATTTGGTGTCCGTTTACACACCTAGAACTAACATCGCGGCGTGCGAATTGACGTCGAACGGCCAACACATCATCCTGGCTCTCGATGGACAGGACGAACTGATCATTCTCCAGCTGAGGGGGCCCAACGTGGACAGGATCGAAGAGTGCGAAACCTACGGTGTGGTCGAGAATAACGGCAAAATTTTTGAACTGAAGGAGAGTGATGCGTGCTGACCGAAATAGTTTAACTCTTTTCAATTATCACAGGAATTGTTTACATGTAATTAAGAATTTTCCGAGTCGTGCTTATTTGTCATTGTTTTTGGGAAATATTCACTTTTTCAATGGACTGTGCTGGTAACAGATCCAGACTGTTTCTTCAACATTTTTTTTTAATTTGGTTTAATGGATTGTTCCTGTCCTTGTACATGTACCTCTCTACTTTTACGAAACTTTGCTTAATTTACTTCACGGGATTATTTTGGTGTGGGACGGTGGTCGTTGAAATTTTAAGGCAACTTTCAATTTTACGCGGCGTAAGTACGTAGGGATATGAAATAAGTAGCTCCACTGCCAAAAATTTAGGAAATGAATCGACACGATTGCCAAAGTATGATGTCATAGTCAATAATAATAAATATATTTTCTGATTCCGGTTTATTGAAACTCCACTTGGACGCATGTTGTGACTTTCTACTTTCGGAAAAACGTTGACAAAAAAGCCGGCTAACCAATGTTATAGAGTAATTTAAGCAAAGTCCTATTGTTACAAAGATATATTCCCATCTGGTATGCGGAACAATATAATTAAAATATTATATTTGTATGTTGTGATTCTTGTGTAAAAATAAATGTAACAAACATCGATCCGCATTTTTACTCTCACTCACCACATGATCTTCTAATTTTTGCTCATCTACTGTATGTTCGACCTAAAAATGGGTCAACTTCATAAGCAAACTAAATTCATTATCCGCACCTTAAATTGTTAAATTAGGAATTGTTCAATGATACGTTTACTTAAAACGTAGAAGAATTTAAGTGTTAACAGGTATTCAAGTTTTTCCACATTTAAGCCGTTATCTAATTAAATTTTACCTAATCCTTGTTGTTTAATAGTATTTTCAAGAAGCATTCTTTGTCGGTATGCTTGTAATTTTCTAAAAGAATGAGTTTAAGATGATTTCAAAAGAAAAAAAAAACTGCTGGATTACATAACTATAATTTTTCCAAAATTTAAGTTTTAAAAATTTTTAAAACCCACATCCTTAAACATTAAATTTAGGATTATTTGAATTTGAAAAGACAAAAATAAAGAAAACTAAAAATGTTAAAATTTAATAAAATCAGGTAGTAGGTACATTGATTAGACCATAGTTATGATGTCGTATCAGATGACACTGTACGCATCTAATAAAGCAGGAAATGATTTTACTGAGAGCATTCCAAAACAAAATATTTAATGTAGATGTCAAAATTACAGTTGAACATCAAATAATGAACAATGAGATTAATTTGAGGTCTACTCAACGAGATTTTAAATTTCATAATCCTACTCCTTAAGATTTAATTTTAGAGTTATGAAATTATTTGAAATTTTCAAATGTCTTATTATTTCACTATAAAATAAAACGTATTTTATTTTTAATTTTCATTTATGGTAATAAATAAGCTTTAATTAAAAATACTTTGCGTTCAGATGTTAAATTTCGAAAGGAACTTCAGTAAAAAANNATCGTGTAAAACCGGCTGCAAGCCTCTATAACTTATAAAGCAGTGCAACTTGAAACACATAGCTAGAATTACTTATATAATTAAAACGAATTATGATACAACAGTTAAAGATGTCATTATCAGAATATACTATTTTCCTTATTGATGCATTGTATAAGTATCATATAAGAACAACACACTATAAACCAAACAAAAAACGAATATCGGACATTGTATTCTTCATTTTATCAAAAAAACATTAAAAAGCATCGATTATTTTAATTGAACTTCTGTTGACAATATGGAAGTTTAACAATTAAAATGGTGGAGATCACGTGACCATTTCGAAGCTTTCGTGGTCGTTTTTACGGGTTGCATTGATGAAAAACACAAATACTATCATTATAATTAGCCGATGCTGACTTAATGAAGACAAATGGGGCACATGAATCGAATCATTTCAAGAAAATGAACCAATTAAATTATAATTAATGATTAGTTTGAATGAAGCTGTAGAAGTTTACCAGTTATGCTCCCACTGTTTCTACACGGACGGCATAAGCACATCTGCATTATTCAGAAGGGCAATTTTTCATAACAACTCTCAACTTCGACCTTTATTATTGACCAAACAACACTAATCGTCTGAATTGACCTTTATAAAATAAGACATCCGCTGCCGTCACCTTAGCCACAATCACAACCTAACCTAAATTATTGGGCGTTTTCAAAGTTATTGAATTTTACATGTTTTCCGTCGTAAAACTGTTTATATGATTTGTGATGTTGAGTAATTAAGATTCTCATCGCAATGCCGGCGGAGAAGAGCGAAAAATATGTGGAAAACCGACCTGAACAGAGATGCTACAAAACAGGGACCATCCTCTTAATGTACACAGTAGGAGCCAGCATCCGCTACTGGTTAATTTTCTCAAGATATCAGTCAATAATTGGAAACCATATCGAAGTATCCACCCCGCTAAACTCATGGAAGCGTGTTTCCGAAGGACTTTATCTCCAGTCGAAAGGTATAAACCCCTACGAAGGCGACTTGCTGCACGAAGCCCCCGTCACAATGTTGTTGTACCGAACCCTAACACAATCACTCAAACTGCCAGTTGAGATAACATTTTTAATCTTCGACATAGGGACCGCGGTTTTGTTGTATTTCATAGCGAGACGATACATGTTCCAATTGTTCGTACAACAAGAAGAGAGCAAAGAGGAATATTCCGAAGATAGTAAAGAATTCCTGTTGGCAGGACCGGACTTTCTCAACTCACCCGTGTTCGTGGCGGCAGCCTTCCTCTTCAACCCGTACATGGTTTTCAATTGCGTTGGTCTTTCCACGACGGTTTTCCACAATTTTTTCTTGGCGCTTTTTTTGTGTTCGATGTTGTACGGTAGCATCCTTCTGAGTACTGTGTCCTTGGCGTTTTGCACCATGATGTCTCTGTATCCTGTTGTACTTATCATACCGCTCTTTCTGTATTTCTTTGGTATTTATAGGAGTAAAATTCGAGCATTCGTCACCGTTGGCGTGTTTATACTTGTAATGGTGTCGCTGAAGTATATTTCCACTGTTCTGAGCAATGGAGATGCTTTCATTAAGAACGTGTACGGCTTCATTCTGACAGTTCCGGATTTGCAACCCAACATTGGGTTATTTTGGTATTTTTTCACCGAAATGTTCGACCATTTCCGTGATTTATTTATTTGTTCATTTCAAATAAACGCCACGATTCTATATTTAATCCCCCTCTCGATCAAGTTTCGCAACGACCCCTTTTTGCTGACGACTGCAGTGCTGTTTTTAATTTCCGTTTTCAAGTCGTACCCTTGCTTGGGCGATGTCGGTTTTGTCTTAAGCCTGCTTCCGTGTTTCATTCATCTGTTCAATTATTCGCAGCAAGGATTCTTGGTGGGGGTCATTTTTTTGATAACAACAGCCCTAGGTCCTATTTTGTGGCATTTGTGGATTTATTCGAATTCTGCGAATGCTAATTTCTATTTCGGTGTCACGTTAGCGTTTGCTATAGCCCAGATTTTCCTAGTGACGGATATACTATTTGCGTATTTAAAGCGGGAGTTTTGTTTAAAAAACGGGAAAGACAGGAAAATCGACGGGAAGGATGCTTTACTAATCCTAGAGTAGTGCAGACGTTTTTTGTAATTGTTTATGTGATGTGAGTTGTAATAAAGACTGTCCTTTTTCATTTTTCAGTTTTATTATTTTATTTAACTATACCACCATGTGTTTTTCACTCGGTGCTTCAATCAACATTTTGAATTGGTCCTCTAGTCCACACTGTCTGACCAGTGGATTAAATTTGACCATGATTCTGCACATCTGAAAATTGATTGATGTCAATCCAACTACAATATGCATGTGTTACTTACATTTCTCACAACTTGCAAATATTTTTTATCGTAGTTTAATAAAATCAATGAGAAATACGTCATGTTGCTCCAGTCTCGGGTCAAAACACACTGCCGCAAAGCTTTTAAAATGCAAGACGGTGAGTCCCAGAACACTTCAAATGTTGACTTTTGCCGCCTCAAGCATTCGTCAAGTTGTTTTTTGTCTCTTTTACTAGATTCTGAATTTAAATAATGTAAAAGTACGAGGAGATTTTGAACTGAAACTTTGGGACACTTCTTGTTCTTATGGTTTGCTCTTTTCCACTTATCGTAGGCTTCTTGGGCCTCAACGCTAACATTATTTGAAGAATGTGGGACATCTCGCGGCCTTTCAAATAGTTTCTTTTTATAGAATTCTCTATTTTTTCTGGTAATCGTTTCTAGATTTTTTCTTTGAAGTTCTTCGAATATTTTGCTGTTTGTTGCGTATTCTTCCTCACTAATTTGGCTTTTCCATTTTTCTCTTTTAATTTCTTCGACTAAACGTTCTTTCAAATTGTTTTCGAAGTCCGTCATATTAAGTTATTAAAAGGGCAAGAATCACTAAACATAACCTTACAAATTCAAAACTGTTAACAATGATTTAATCCATTTTTTTACACAACTTACAACGTAATTAATTCAAAAACCATTTTAGTTCATTGTAAAGACTGTAAGGTAAATATTTGTACGATTTTGAAAATTTTCGATTTTTGTCGACATTGACAGCCAGTGCAACCAACATAAATTTTTTAACAAATATTAAATTTATAAAAACACTAAACATTTATTTATAAATTTACCTTACATGTTATCGTACATTCAATGCGCCTAATTATTGTACAAAACTTTAAAAATAAATTAGGAAAAATAACGAGATTTTAAAGCAATACACAAAACAAGTAAAGAAAAAATAACTGTGGCAATGACTGAAAAAAAAATTTTCAATTTGTAACGCTATGGAAGTCTATTCAATCAGTTTCTTCGCTTTGAAGTATCTTCTTAAGTAAAGCACTTGCCAAGTTGCCAAACCCAACAGACAGCACATTGAAAACACAGAGAAATAAAGCACTCTACTATTTGTTGATTCTGAAAGCAAAAGCATCGTGTTTAAAATAATATTTAATATCGTGCGTGATTCACTACCATTTGTGTCTCTCATTTCTTCTTCTCTCTTCCTCATCAGAGCAAAATCTTGTACTATTTCATTAGATAGATCTTCTAGTCGCTTAAGCTCCTTCTCGATAGGCTTCAGTTGGGCAGCATCTCCAAACTACAATCAATTGCAATTTATTGTTTTACAACCCTAGATTTACCCACCGTTTCATAATTTTTGGTCTCAACTCCGTGTTTCGTAACTAATGAAACATCCTGACCAATTCCTCTGACATCTACGAAATAAAACGTCATTATCAGTTTTCTCAATAAACAAATTTCTTACTTGGAGGGGCACGTGAAATGAAGCAAATTTCGTAAGTGTCGTAATTTTCGGTGTTAAAGGAGAATTTTCCTTTCGTTATGTCGTCTCTTTGCGCCAAAATATGTCCCTTAGAGTCCCTAACCTAAAAAAAAATTTTTGGAGGACGGCTTCTTTTGGAACTCGGGTCCCACTTACCACGTAGTCAACCTTTTGGCCCATTGCCTCCGAGACTTCGAATTCACCGACGACCGGCACATTTCCCTGCAGTTCTTCTTTTAAACATTTTTGTGTGTTGGGTTTTAAGGTCCACATAATACAGTCAACGTTCGCGAGAAAGGCGAAAATTAAGCACAGGTAATAGCACAGTTTCATCGTTATGTCCGTTTTTTAACAGTTCTTTTATATTGCACAGGGATTGGGAGGGCACTTTTGGGAAAATTCATGAAACAGGTGGACCTATGCCAAAAGCGATGAGGTGGCTCATGTCAACATCAGGGAACATTCTAAAACGGTGCTGCCAACACGACGAAAATAAAAAATAAAATTCCAGGAAAAGGCACCATTTCTATGTTCCATCACAAGAAAATTCCAGTGAAAATATTCACTTGTTTTTCACCTTCAGTCAAATTTATTCAGAAAAAAAAGCAAATTTCTGTGGCAATTTACAGTGGCGGCACTCGAAATTTTTAATATGGGGGACCTTGGTTTGGATTCGGATTGCATACAGAATTTCTTCAATGGGTAAAGTAGCACCAGAAATATTTGGAAATAGAGTCAATTAGTTTATGGGTACCATTAGCCTTCTCAAATATTAAGAGGATTAGTCTCGAACACAACCCCTAATAAAAGTATTTATTTACAATTTCTTCAAG